>JAJOOO010005037.1:0-20497 GCA_029582685.1 Solanum piurae
ATTATTGACTAATGAGTAATTTCTGAACAAAAAACTTTAATGATACTACAACATACATATACTCTTATAGTATCATTGACTAATGAATAATTTATGAACAAGAAAACTTAATGATATCAATATAGTATATATATGTACTGTATCAGTTAAGCGAAATTATCAGCCTTAATGATACTAATACAATATATGATACTGATATAGTATCAGTTAAACAAAAATTATCAGCCTCAATGAATAGGGTTATGAACTGTAATTATTTACGAGAGAATGAGTATTTCTTAAATTATTTTCGATTTGAATATGAACATGTAATTATTTTGGGTTTTATGACCTTTTTCTAATTTTTTGGTTCTTTAATCCGAGCCCAATCTAAGACCCATTATTGATTTCGGGTTCAAAAGTCCGGTTGGGGCCTCGGCACATATTAAGCCACATGTTCCACTTGCGTGCCGCTCCATAAACCGCCCACGTAAATCTCTCTCTCTGCAATTAACCTTTAAAAAAATACACATAGCATAAGCAACAGTATCAGTATACAGAAAAATCCAGAGATTTCTCTATTCCATTTCGAAGCTTTGCGATTCATTCATAGGTGAAACGGATCATGTCACGTTTAATTCAAGCTCGATCCTCTCTCTCCAGATTCTGGTAAACACATTTTCGCCCTAATTCTTCAAATGTGAAGTTTATTTTGTGCACAATAGAAGCTCAAATTCTCGTCTGTTTTGGTTTTTTAATGGCTCTGTTGAGTTTTCTGCATTGTTGATTTGTTGCTATATGTTGTGAAATTGTGGATTTTGTTTAATGAGTTAACGAATATATTGCTTGAATAAAAGATGTTTTTAATTCTAAATTATAAGGGAAAAGATGGAAGGAAGATAAGTGTGTGAGTAAATATCAAGCAACTGGGCTGAAAAATAAATGTTAGTAATACAATAGGGCTTCGTGGCTCGTGCAATGTAGTGTTAAGCTATTTCAATAGTGTGAATTTTTTCCCAGTATTAAACAAACCTTCCTTTATTAGTGTGAGCTGGAAAAATAAAATTTAGATAGAAAAACCAAGAAATTGTGAAGTTGAGTAGTTGGAGTGTAGTTAGGCAAATCCTAATTAGTGTAAAGTGTCGAGAACCTCCCATTTTTGCCAATTAAACATTTCCATGTGTCAGGAAGGCTATTATGCTAATGTTCTTTTGTCTGAACTGGAAAAGAGAAAACAAGGTTCTAATTTTTTTGATTGCATGCTTATTAGACATGTTGAACATAATGTTGCATATCGGTTTTTTATTTTAAAGAGTGATGTGTTTGGCTACAATACTATAATTGGAACAAAATATGATTTTTTTTAGCATAGTTTTCCACGGTCGGATAAAATTTCTCATGCACCTATCGAGACAAATAATGAAATGACCACTACTGAGTAACTGAGAAGCAAAAATCCTAGAAAAGAATATTTTTTCTTATGGAAATGATTTTCTAACTTTTCTTGTTGATAATGAACCATCTACTTATTTTTAATCTCTATCTTCTTTTCATGCTACATGTTGAAAGAGACAATAAAAGTTGAAATTGATGCTATCATGAAAAGTAAAACGTGTTTTGACTAGTTTACCTCTTGGTGCAAAATTTATGGGTTGTAAATGAATTTTCAAAAGAAAATTAAATCTTGATGGCTCTTTAGATAAATATAAAGCTCAATTAGTAGTGAAGATTTTCTCAAAAATAAAATCTTGCACTCATAGCTAGAATTTCCTCTACTTGAATTTTAATAGGCTTATTCTCAATTTATAAGTTTTTTATTCATCAAATGAATGTTAAACCAACTTTATTAATGGTGATTAATTAAAAGAAGAGGTATATGGTTCAACTCAAGGGATGTATCATTCCAAGACAAGAAAATAAAGTTTAAAATTAATTAAATCACTTTGTTGCCTTAAACAAGCTCCTAAATAGTGTCATGAGAAACCGGATCAAGTCTACGGGCCAACTTATGTACACCTCGACTAATTCAAATGTATACCTGCCACTTTCCACCACCAAAAAATACTAGATAACTATGTCTACTGAGGCTAGGATGGGTGGGAAGAAATCACTTAGTGTGTTTGTCTCCGCTAAGATTTGAACCTGAGACCTTATGGTTCTTAACCGCTTCATTAACCACTAGGCTACTCCCTTTATTGAAAGGCTACTTTTCTTCCGATGAGGTGGATAAATGTGTTTACGCTTAAGTGATAAGTGGAGATTATGTGATAATATAGTTGTATGTTGATGCCATGCTTATGTTTTGTACAAGTTTAGTTTTTATGGGAAGTATCAAATGATTTTTGTCAGCCAAATATGAAAGATATGACTGAAGTAAACATGATAATAAAGAGTCAAAATTATGAAGGGTGAAGATTGTGAAGTGTTGTCACAAGATTACTATGAGGAGAGACTTCTTTAAAAGTTAGAATGTTTTGATGTGGCACTTGTGATTACTCCTTGTGATGCTAACTCTCAATAGAAAAAGAAAGATGGTGACACAATTGCGCAAATTATTAGGAGTCTAAACATGATGAATGTTCAGGGTTCAGGGTTAGATTAATGAAATATTTGAGAGGTACCATGAATTATGTTATCTTGCATAGTGAATTTCCTTCTATTTATGAAGGCTACTGTGAAGCAATTAGATCTCTGACTCAATTCACTTGTGGTTATGTTTTGACCCTTGGTGACAGTGCAATATGTAGAAATCAGCTAAGCAAACGATTATTTCTAGATTGACTATGAAATCAGAGTTGTTTGTAGATGTGGAGTTAGCTGGTTCTGAGGATGATTAACTAGGAAATTTCTTGGCTAATATTCCTTTAATCAAGTACTTGTTGTTTATACATTCTGATTTTCAAGCAACAATTGCTATTGCCAAGAACAAATCTTATGACTACAGAAATAGACACATGAAATTGAGACATGATGTTTTTAGTCAGTTGCTAAGAGATTGAATAATTTTCCTCTACTATGTGAAGTTAGAAGTAAATTTGGCCGATCTCTCTCTGGCTAAACCTGTGGAATGTAAATTAATTCTTCATACCTAAAAAAAAATGAGGTTACAACCACCTATCGAAATGAAAAAAGAGGTTACAGCCAACATGATATCAAAAGAGATGGTAAACCGACCTATCTGATTGGAAACTCCACGAGGCATGAAGTAAGTTTATGTAAGTAATAACAAGTCGATATTGACACTGAAGTACTAAAAGATGAGTGCTTAACTGCTATTACCTGTGAGGATGAGATATAACTCTTAATGAATGCATACTCCTTAAGAGTGGTGTATCTAAAGCAATGTACACTTGACGAATTCACCTAATGAGAGTGGAGTGGGGTCGCTTCTATGGGATTTTGGTTAAGTCTCTGGGGCTCTCACGAATAACCATGTGCATGACTTATTCGTGCAAAACTGTGTCAAGCACCAAAATTGTGGAGGTCACAATGTGGCTGATAAGATCTTTGACATACAAAAATTCGTGCAAAACTGCGTCAAGTCCAACAAGTCTTATTATTTGAATCCTAAAATGCTATTGAAGTATGTGAGGGATGGTTGATAATATTAGATATTTCAAAGGAATCTATGTTCAAATGTCATGTCTTGGGGACAAGTGTCCAAAGACTATTGACTACTTGGAATGGTTAGTGGCACTTTTTCCTAAGTTGGACAAGTCTCATTATTTAATTGGCCTAGTTGGGAGGTTCTTGATACTAGGTCACTATTTAGGACAAGCATCCTAAAGATGAACCAAAATGTGACATGTGTCATGGTTAGTGACGAGTTTCCTGGTTCTCTGAAAAGTGGGTCCATCTCGTATACCTATAAATACCTCATTATGATTTCATCATTTGAATACCAAGAATTAGCTAACTAGCACTCCCACATACCTAACTCTCTTTCACCACTTGTTGGGTTTTGTATCAAAATTTTGTTATTTCCCATCCTCCTAATAGAGGAAGGCTTGTCGAGTGCTGGGGAACTTTCACACTGCTGAATAGTTATTAAGAACAGTGCACTGCATGAATCGAGCCCTATTTGTATTTTCTCGTAAATAAATAACATTTTATTGTTCTATTCAACTTGTTTCCCCAACAGATTCCCTTATAGTCTCTCTTATTGGTGCTTAAATACCCTGGTTTTGAACTCCAGTGATTCATTATATGCGTAGGTGAAGTTTTTTGCTGCTAGATGCCACAACACTACTAAAAATAAGGAAAGATACCACAATATTCAAGGTGTGGTCCAAAATATGGGATGTGTTCTTGAGTTTTCAATTTTTTTATTGATTAAGAAGCCTAAAACATCTGAAGCAGTTTATTTCTGTTCCACATGACTAGAATGATCTTGGAGGTTTCAATCATGAAAGGAGTAAGATCATAGAATTCCAAGATATGTTGTACCTCCATATTAGTCATTGAACTTCTGTTTAGATATTTTTGCTGGTCATGATGTTGTTTTTGCTTAGATATCTGTAAATTATATATACTTAGGAGTTAGGACTGTACAACTGTCGAGTTGACTTCTTTCCATTTTTGGTTTATTTCTCAATTCTACTGGCAAACCATTAACTTTTTTTGTTGTAAAATTGAGATATAATTTCATTCATTGGAGATGTCTGTTTTAGTTTGGCTGATTTACAATTTTTTAACAGGAGTGTTGCATCATCTAGAAATGTTCGGTTTTTGTCAACTGAATCCAATAAAACAGATGAGCCCTTTAAAGTTGAGGAAGCAGAAACAGTAAATATGCCTCCACCCCCAACGGAGAAGGTGTTAATGCTTTAAGTTTTAGTGGGATTTTATCACTGTCAATATGTTGCTGCTTGCACTCACTCATTTGAGGTCTCTTTAAACTTTCACTTCAGTTACTTGTGCTTGGTGGAAATGGATTTGTAGGCTCACATATCTGTAAGGAAGCTCTAGATCGTGGTCTTACAGTTGCTAGTCTTAGCAGGTATTTTGCTTCACTTTCATTGTCAGTTAGTTATATATGTCTACTGTACTGGAGCATGAGCATTTATTTAGGAACTGTCTTGTTGGGTACTTCTAAGTTTTTGATCCTTATTTTGGTTGAAAGTGCAAGGGGGGGGGGGAGGGGGTTAAGCGGGATGGACTCTTTGACTAGAGGAAAGGATATTGCATTACAGGAAAAGGGGAATCATATTGGCATCCCTATCTTGTGTAATTCACATCCTTCAAATTAGATTACCTACTTACTGCTTCCATGCATCTAAGCCACCTTCCCACCCTTTAAAGGTCTAGATAAAAGAAATAAGGAAAAGGTGAATGTACGAAGAAAGACCTAAGAAAATGGGAAGTTGAAATATGACCAAATAACAAAAGAATATGAAAACTCTGCAGTTTGACCAAAGTAAGGGAGAATAAGTTCAGCAACAATGTTGATGCTCTTGGGGAAGAAGTTAAACCTAAAGCAAGAAAAAGGAACTGAAGTAAGCCCTAGTCAAACTGCATGCACTAAGAGCTTCCTGTGACCTACTCCTAATTCTTCTCTCTCCCTCTTGGTGGTTGCACTGAATGTTGCAAGGAAGAGCACTGTATGCAGGGCAATGGTCTGAAGTTGGGGAGGAGATAAGGTGGTGGAGGAAATAGTTGATTTGGGAAGTAGGGGTGGGTGGAAAAAATGTAAAACAACATTGAGAGGTGAAGATCTTCTGCTGCAGTGCAGAGACTCTCTTGCTGAGGCGGAATTTGCTGCTGAATATCTGAACTCTGTTTTAGCTACTCATTGTCCAGATACACTCATGTTGCTTCCCCAGCATGTTCCCAGCATCTTCACAAGCACGTGTAAGTGTTTACAAGGCATCTCCAAGCCTCTTAACTCATATTCCACCAGAATGCACTTATTAATCTTCAATTATAGCACGACTAACTTCTCTTGAAGCTCTTTACCATGCGACCTCGTCATAGGACGTCGAGGTGACTCCTTAGCAGCAGTGCCACGCTATGAACTTTCTTCGGTGCTAACAAACTCCGATATTTGGGACTATATCATCTCTAGTGACGAGTGACCTCTGATTTTATTCTTTATGTCTACCATTTGCATCTTCTGGCGACGGTGATCATTTCTATTTTGTCTTATTTTGTAAAAGTGCTTATCAATCTTAACATCCGTATTTTATTTTGAGACTCATCTTGTAGAATATGTTTGACTTTATAGGTCCAAAATCACCCCAATATAACATTATTGGTCTCACTATTGTTTTATAAAGCCTTCTTTTCAATTTGGTAGATATCCGATTAATATAATATCCTCTGCAAATAGTTTACTTCATGGGACTTATCTTATATAGTGTTAACTAGCTCATCCACAACTAGAGTAAATAAGGTAGGCACTCCTTGCAAATCTCTATTGTGAACTCATGGGGTAGAGGATTGTGTATCCTATCACTGATGTGACTGTTCCTTCATACATATAAGTTTTATTATGAGATTCATATATTTAATATAAGCATAATACATAAATGTGCCATTAACTTGACTTCAACTTGAATCTATGCCCTCCAACTCTGAGTGTGCACAAACAATCACTTAAACTTGTATGAAGGTGAACAAATGGACACACACGTCCTACGTGGCATATTAATAGGACGCCATGTGGGATGTGAATTGCCACATAGGACGCCATCAAAGACGCATGTGTGTACTTGTTCAATTTTGTACAGGTTTGAGTGCCTACTTGTGCACCCAAAGTTGGAGGGCATAGATGCCGGCTGAATCCAAGTTAAATGACATATTTATGTATTTTGTATTATGCCTTTCATGTAAATTTATTTTTTCTCCAGTCATAGCTGAGAACACTTTAAATATGCTTATTCTCTAGGTCAATAAATACCATGTATAGATCATTTTCCCCCTCCCTCTAAAGTTTCATTTTTCAGCAACAATACAACATCAGATCTAGCAGGTGTAAATCCAAATTGGTTTCTTTCTCTAAATCTAAGCACCATCAGTATTTACCCACAATTTAATTGTATAGCTCATAAGTTTGACGTGATGAAGTTTGCACAACTTCGTATATCTCATTGATCTTATATTTTGAAATCAAGGTAGTCTTGCTCCACTCGTTTGACATCCTTCCATTCCTTAGAATAGCATTAGGTAGCTTGGCATGCCTCGCTAAAAATCTCAGGGGTTTATTTATATGGAAAAAAGTGTTCAGATGTGTACATAATTACTCTTTACCTATCAACTTGAATTAAAGTTGATTGATAAGCTTAATGAAGGACTAGAACTGGATGTTGCATTAAAACTTAAATTGTTCTGAACATTCTATCTTAAAGGCTTTCCTCTTGTATGAATCCTCCGTCCTGATGGAGTCTTTGTTTCCCTATCCAAAAGGAGACTGAAGAGGAATTATTATCTGACAAAATAAATGCAATTTATTTATAATCATTCAGCAGAAGAGAATTTGCCTATCATTCCCCTCAATTTTAGGCATCATGTTGTATGTTCTTTTTTCCATGCCTTGTTTCAATATGTCAATGCAAAATCATGCATGACACAGTTTTTTCTTTTTACTTTTTGATTTCATTGTGCATGCCGTCTATATCTAATATAAATGTACTTAAAATAGTTTTTGGACTTGGTCAAAGGGAGGACCAGTCTATGTGTCCTATTGTGTCTTCTATCATCTATTGTATCCTGTCCCTCTAGTCTATGACCCTTCTCTAGTTGGAAGTTTTGTGAGGTTGCCAATTGTGTTGTTCAAATCATTTTTTTGCCTTTTTGTAGAACAGGAAGGTCGTCCATACAAGATTCTTGGGCTAACAGTGTGATTTGGCATCAAGGTTGGCTGTTTCTCATCGTGCAACTTACTTCTAACTCTTCATGATGCTGATGGGCCTTCTAAGCATTTTCTCCTCCTAACAGGAAATCTTTTTTCAACTGATTCATGGAAGGATGCACTCAAGGGAGTAACTTCTGTTGTATGTACTGCCTCTAACCCTGAATTTTATTATAAATGCTAGCTGGAACTGTTACTTGGTTGAAGCACACTGAAGCAGAAATGCTGCTGCCTATCTTTTGTTGGTTCTGTCTGTCTCCCCCTTTTTGCGGGGGTGGATAATTTGAAAGTTATGGTGGTTGATGGCAAGATGTTCCTCCTTATTTTAGTCGCTAATCCTACTGAGAAAGTTGTTGTTGGCCGTGTTTTAAAGATTTTCCTTTTCTTTAAAGAAAATTAATTGGTAGCATGTTTCAATTTTTCACAAGATGTGTTGTTAATTTGTGGTATTTTCCTGAAGGATCGTTTTTGCGGCAAAAGATGCTAAACTGTGGTAAAAAACTGAAGAATATTTTTGGGTAATTGATGCTGATATAATCTGTGGGCTCTTGCTGATGGATTCTCTCGTACTGAAATTTATCCTGAGCTATGTGCATGGTAATCGTAGGAACAGTCAATTCTCCACATTATGGAGGGACTATCTGGTTTATCTTTGTTTAATAGAGTGTAAGGAAGTTGGAACAGTATGCAAGTAATCAATCAGTCAGATTGGTTGTACCAGAGAGAGATGGGATGTCTGGGATGTTTGGTTCACAAGGTCTCTGGTTCGAGCCCTGAGAGTAAGAACTTCTTGCTAGGGAGTGTTACTCATCGTGCCCTACTTGTCGCAGACACAGATTCTGGGGGAGGAGTTGGTTTCGGGTTTTGGATACTGGATGGTTAAATAAGAAAAAACAGAGAGAGGGAGTTTGTCTCTTATGCATGTTGCTGAGCAGAGTGATAAAATAATTGGATCAATTAATTCAGGTCTATAATTGGTGTGAGACTAGTCCTCAGATCCAGTATCCTTTTTTTTTTTTTTATAACTGTGAATATTACCAAATGATAGCAACAACAAAGACAAAACACCTAAAATTACCAATTGACAGCAACAACAAAGACAAAACACCTAAAATTACCAATTGATAGCAACAACAAAGACAAAATACCTATTGAGGACCTAATCCCACAACCACCTCTAGGAAGGGTGTTATGAAACTTAGGCCTTAGAACAGTCACTAATTTCACGGTAAATGCTGCAAAAAACCGCTAAATCCATGAACTCGCTTAGACAATTTAAGTTAATCTATCCTCTCTCAATTTCCTTCTTAATCTGTGTAACTACCACCTCATTATGTACATTTACTCCTTTAAACAATTTCTAATTCCTTGCTATCCACGAATGATAAGACTATAGCCCCCCAAATTGCAGCTATCACCTCCTTGAATTGCTTCCAATGCTTCCTTTTGATTCTGGCTAGAACTTGTTGCATCTCTCCAGCTTGTATCTGAATTCCAGTCCATTGTATATGGGGATCCCTGACAGTTTAGTCCCAAGTGCAATCCACAAACAAGTGATGATTCATTTCAACTGCCTCGGTATCACATAAACAGCATCTCATATCTTCCACAGGAATTCGTAAGTTGAGTAGTCTCTCCTTGGTAACCAGCCAGCACTGAACCGCCATCCATAATATTTGAACATTCTGCACTCCAATTGAGTTCAGAAATCTCCATCTCCCTTTGAGTCCCAATAATGGTATTGTAAATTCTTGTGAGAGAATATTTTACTCCAGGAGTTGGGTTGTAGCTCCTATGCTCATACCAAACATTCATGTCCTCTTTCAGGGAATTGATATTTTTCTGGTACCAACTGCAGTCCTGTGGAGTATTGTGTGTCCATACTGTCTAAATGTTATTCCATGCATCCATAAGAGAGGCTTTGTTCTCAATTAGATGCCACACCAGTTTTCCAACAGATGCCATATTTCAGTTCCTGCACCCTTTAATGTTCGACCCCCTACACTTCTTAAGTAAACAGACTTTCTACCAAGCTACTAAAGAAACATTCCTCTTCTCTTCAGAACAACCCAAAGATGATCTCTATTTTATCTATCAACTTCCTTCTCCCTGCATATGATAATTGTTTTAGAGTATGTGAAGTTAATCTGCTAGCAATCTTCTCAATCAATTGGTGACATTCCAGCTTGTTCCATCTCTTGGGAGACAATAGCAAACCAAGATACCTTAAAGGAAAAGAACCTAGTGAGAGGTCTGTCTTAGCCAACAATAATTCCTTTGTATGATCATCAACCCCAGCCATGAATATACTGGACTTCTCCATATTAGCAATCAACCTACAAGCTTTGCTAAAGTGTGTCAAGGCTTCAATGACCCTAGTCACAGAACCTAATTCACCCTTGAAAAATATCATTGAGTCATCAGCAAAAATAAGATGAGCAAGTTTTAGCTGCTTACACATAGGGTGATATTGAAATCAGGCAATTCACTCGTACTCTTCAGAATTCTCGGAAGATGCTCCATGACTATTTTATTACCCTCAAAACTGAGAATTTTTTCTATGTGAATAAAGGAAAGTAAGTTGGATCCCTAGTGGTTTGAAAATGAATATGGGCTTTACTTCATAGAACTTCACAATATTCAGAAACAGTTAAATTTACCTGTACTTGTGAATCGCCTTATATATCTTTTCATCCACAGCTACAATTAAGTGGACTTACTGATGAAGTATGTTTTCCCTCTTCCTAGGTTCGAAAATATTTGTCTATGCTTTTTCCGGTTAAAGTTACTGTTCCAATTCAATATGATTCTCGTGAAGTCTTTCTGAACAGCCACTATGTTCACCACTTCTTTTTTATGTTATTTATATGAGAAGTTACGAGCACTGTTTGTTTTTTCGCTTATGCGATGGCAAAATATCTCTGCAGATCTCTTGCGTTGGTGGGTTTGGCTCTAACTCACACATGTATAAAATCAATGGGACAGCTAATATAAATGCCATCAGAGCTGCTTCAGAAGAAGGTATTAGCTAGCTATAAAAGTCTACTTAAGCACCTCTCCGTATTGGTATGAGATTTAAATTTAATACTCCCTCCGTCCCATTTTATGTGGAACCATTTCCTTTTTTGGTCAGTCCCAAAAAGAATGTCACATTTCCTTATATGGTAAGTATTTAAAGGTATAATTCCTCTTTCACCCTTGTTGGTCCCACTATCTTAAAGATAGTACTCCAATACATTTATGAGGAGAGAGAAAAGTGAGTCTACTTTTTAAAGGGCAATTTGATAAACATTTCAAAGTCTTCATTTATTTCTTAAACTCCGTGCCCGGTCAAATGTTGCCACATAAAATGGGACGGAGGGAGTACTGTTCTTTCAATGCCATAAGAGAAGCTTAGTTATATATGTAGATAACTTTACCTGAATGTTAGAATAATGTAATACCATGAAGTCTTTAATTAATTGCTATAGATTGTATCCTTCCTCTTATTAATCAAAGCACCTTCCACAGCTGTTAATATAATTCTTGTTTTTTTTTATAAATAATTTTCTTACTGGCCTTAAATTTTAAGTCTTAAGAGATGCCTGTTGGTAATTCAAATTGGTCGTAGACCACCTCTAGTTGCTTCTACAGTTGATTGCTTAGTTTTGACCTGGATTTTAAATATTTATTGCTGCCTCTAGGAGGTAAAAGTAGGTTAATTGCCTGGAAGCACCTGATGGTTGGTAGCACTTTTAAGTGATGTTCAACAGTTGGAAAGGTTACTGTTATCTTATGAGGAGCATATTTCTCTAAGCAAGCTTGTCAGCTCTTTTTAAAAAATCCCAGTGGGAGTTATGAGTATTGATGTTCTATGTACAAATTCCTTTATAGGTGGAGTTGAGGTATGTGATGGAAGGGGGGGGAGGTTGATCTTGTTGATTGGACTTTGTGAGCGCTATCTAAGGAGGAGGAAAATTGGGTCTGTGTAATCCAGCGTTGAAAACATTTCATTGTTAGGAAAAAAAAGTTTTTAGATGTTTGAAAAAGACTAATCTCAGACTTGGTAATTCATAATGACTTACCCTGTTTCAACGCCACCTAAAAATAGTAATGGTAGATATATTGGTTAATAATTTAATTTTTTATTGCATAGTTGATTGGAACCCAAGGTAGTTAGATGACAATTTGGTGCAGTCATAGTATCAACTATCAAAAATTTGTGAAGTTTTCCATATTAGAAGGCATGATCGTTTCATTTCACGAGTTTATCTTCCCTTCTTCTGCCTATTGTCTGAAGGAGTGGATAACGGTGACCTAACTTTCCTTCTGGAGGTCCCTTTAATTTGGACATCCCTTTCTACCTTTCAACTGTTGAACCTGAAATATACCTATCTCACCTTTCTGTATCAACTATCAACAATTTGTGGAAGTTTTCCATATTAGAAGGCATGATCGTTTCATTTCACGAGTTTATCTTCCTTCTTCTGCCTATTGTCTGAAGGAGTGGATAGCGGTGACCTAACTTTCCTTCTGGAGGTCCCTTTAATTTGGACATCCCTTTCTACCTTTCAACTGTTGAACCTGAAATATGCCTATCTCTCCTTTCTGCCAAAGGGTACTTAATTTCTTCTCTCACTAGATTTGCTTTGAAGTTTGACAGTAGAGAAGTGCATAATCTCATAACTATTTTAGCGTTTCCCAAGTACCATGACCGTATTCCCATGAGAAGTCAATGAAGTGGTTGATAACTATGAGGTCTCCTGTTCAAAACTCAGTGTAGACAAAAAAAACAAAAAAACTAGGTGATTGTTCTCACTGGCTTAGCCATGGTGGACAGAGCTATTTGGTACCTGTTGTTGGTGGGAGGTGGCAGGCGTCCCATGGAATTAGTCAAGGTATGCGAAAGTTGGCACAGACACCATGGTCATCACCAAAAAAAATAATAATTTTGTACCTCAGAGTCATTTTGATTCTCTTCGAGGCAGTCTCAGGCCTGCATGTGAACTAGGAAAAAAGCCTGTTATTTCCCGTGAATGAGGTTCCAGTTAGTGATAGCCACACACTTGCTGAAATTCTGGGTTGTAAGGTAGGATCACTCCCCTTCCAAATATCTTTGTCTGTCCCTGGGACTCAAAGAACAAAGACCTGAAGATTTGGAATGAGGTATTGGACAAATTTGATAAAAAAAATGACAACATGGAAGGCTTTATATCTATCCCTTGGGGGTAGAACCATCTTGATCAACACAGTGATAGATGTAATGCCCACCTATGTCATGTCCCTATTTCCTATCCTTGCCAAAGTGGAGAAAAGGATGGACACTCTTGAGGAGTCAGTTCTTATGGAAAGGGAATGCAGAGAATAATGGGTACAACCTAGTGGTGATGGAAAACAGTCACCCAGAACAAAAGGGAGGGAGAAATGGATATCAGAAACCTCAGTTTCAAAATAAATAAATATGGATATCAGAAACCTGAGGTTGATGAGTTAACTGGCAAAATGGGTATTAGAGAAGAGAAAATCCTATCGAGGGAGGTCATTAATAAAAAGTATGGATCCCTTAGCCAATGGAGCACCAACACAGTCAACACCCCCTATGTAGTAAGGAAATCCATCAGGTTTCTATGTGATGTTTTTGAAAGAAACATTGAACTTTCCCCCGGGAATGGTAGGAAAATTGCTTTCTGGAATAATAAATGCAATGGCCAAGAACCTTTGAGGGACAGCTTTCCAGGAATACATAGACTGGCTAGGGATACTGATGCCACTATCAGTGAAGTCTTGACCCAAAAACTTTAACCTCAGAAGAGGGCTAAATGATTGGGAGATGGAAGGATTGTCTACATTTCTTCAACTTTCAGAAGGGATCAGAGAACTAAATGAAGATGTTCTGGTATGAAGGACATAGGGAAGAAGGTGTTCACAGTTGGAGGTACTTATGCTTACTTAGTAATGAGATTCAGCAGCAACCCAACTACCTTCACAGTTGGAGGTACTTATGCTTACTTAGTAATGAGATTCAGCAGCAACCCAACTGGCCTTGGAAGTTGGAAGGCAAAAGCTTCGTACAAAGTGAACTGTTCCTCATGGTTGGTGGCTCAGAGACTTGTTTAACTATTGTAATCTTCAGAAAAGGGGTATGCAGTTGACATCCAGATGTTATTTTGCAAAGCAACAGCAGAAGACAACACCCACCTTTTTGTGCACCGTGCTTATACTTCGCAGCTGGCAGCTTTTGCTGATTCTGAATAACCTGAAATGTGTTATGTCTGGCTATACTTTTGAACTTCTGATAGCTTGGGACCAAGCTGGGAAGAATGTTAAATAGAAGAAATGGTTTAGGGAAATACCAGTGTGCATATGGTGGACCATTTGAAGGTTAAGGAAAAACAGATGTTTTGAGAACAAGAGTAACCCAATCCAGAAAGTCAAGGTGGACTACATTCTGAGCTTGCATTTTTGGTGTAAAGAACTGGAGGATGCTGACCCCATCCTAGATTTTTTGGAAGCCTTGTGAGGTGTACATAGGCTTCTTTTCTTTCTCTGTGTGATATTCTAGGTGCTAGTACAATCTTTGTACTGATGAATAGAAAAGAACTACCCACACATACACTTTGTGTAAACGAAAAGAGGACCCCCCCTGCTGTATGGTAGATCTGATTGTTGTTTTCATGCTAGAGTGGTCGATGTTATGTTGTTATAATATACTTTATCTCTATGTGCAGGAGTGAAAAGATTTGTTTACATCTCCGCTGCAGACTTTGGCATTGCAAATTATGTGTTACAAGGTTATTATGAGGGGAAGGTATTAGCTCAATACTTTTCATTGATGTAGACGAATGACTATTTAAGAATGTGCAAAAGATGTCAATTTCTGTACTAAAGACATTGTGTGGTATGTTTTTTTTGAAACTGGTAAGGTTGTACTCTACAGCATTAAGGGCATGCTGGGCACCACCAAAAAGCGTCAATTACAAACTTCCTAACAAATCTACAATCTGATCTGTATCTACTGTTTACACCAAAAAAGTAGAGATACTATACAATTCCATTTGACCTTCTGTATGCAATTGGATCTATTTTTGAAGCATCTACTATTCCTTTCCTTCCAAACTGACCACCATATACATGATGGTATTAACCTCCACCATCTCCTCTGACTCTTGGTGCCTCCTCTCCTTACCCAGCTCTTCAACACGTCTGATGTACGTTCTGGCATTGTCCAATTCAGATTTGAAATGCTAAGGAACAAATTCCAGATTTGAGCAGTGTAATTACAATGCAAGAAAAGGTGGCTGTTAGTTTCACTTGTCAAATTGCATAAAAAACACCTAGGGATCAGCTGTCTACCCTTCTTCTGAAGTACTTCCTGTGTTAAACAAGCTCTCTTTATCACTAGCCAAGTGAAGCATTTCACTTCTGTAGGGATATCCCCCTTCCAAAAATAGTTCTAGAGGTGTTTTGGTCTCCCTGCCATCACCTGGTGACCTCTTCTGTAGGCATTGTTGACTGAGAAAAGGCCATCTTTGCTGTGCTTCCACGACATCCTGTCTGTGGCACTTGCGTTTATGGTCTCACTCCACCTAGCATCCCTAATATCTCAGCCACCCTTTCCACCTCCCAATCATGGTCAGATATAGATGCAGTCGGTATCATTTGACTAATTAGAAGTTGTGCTTTTTCTTTCGGTTGGTAATTCGAAACCTCTAAGAAGAGGCTTGGGGATGGTTGTTAATTCCTCCAAGGGGTCCTCTGCTGTTTGGAAGCATTTTTTAGAAAACATAACAGACACTTTAGCACCAGTTATGCCAATAGACACTATAGCACCAGTTATGCCAATTCTGTCTCCATTCCCCATCTTTAAACGAAAAAAGAAGAAAGAAAGATAATAAGAATCTTCAAATGGACTTCTGGTACATTTGATGTAAACAATTTTTGGAGGACTTGCACTGACAATTTGTGTAAAAATAAAATATTATGGTCTAGGAGGTAATGGTGAGAGAGTAATTAAACTAGCACATAATGGTGGAACTTACTGTTAAGTAGGTCGGATGATCGGGAATGAAATCTAGAGAACTTCTGAAAGTGACCATTTTGTTCTTCTGCCTCATGTCTGTTATGTTTGCAGAGAGCTGCTGAAACTGAGCTGCTAACAAGATATCCATACGGAGGTAAGCTGTTTCAGTTTTCATTGCATAACCACTTTTTGGTGCACCCACTATGTCTATTAACCACACGACTTGCATTGAAGCAATATGCAAAATTGCAATTTGTCTCATATCGGGTTGTTGCAATTATTTTCTTTCTCAAACTTTTGATTAGTTATTTTCAGATTATTGTCAACAGATCATAAACATTGTGCTATTTTATCTACCTGTCCTGATCTTCACTTACTTCAAACTGCATGGGCAATGTAACAAACTATTAGAGCTTCTTTAGGGGTTTCCATTTCCAAATATTCGTGGTATTTCTTCAAGAGCACATTATGTCACCCCATTATGGGATTATGCAACATATATCGGCCTTATTTAAGAGGGTCGGATGCAGGGGTAGATCTAGGGGGTCGGGAGGATGTTCACCTGAACCCCCTCGGCTAAAAATTACACTGGTGACCTTTCTTTATTTTTATGCATATATATATATATATATACCCCAAGTAAATCCTAGATCTGCCATTAGTTGGAGGAGTGATGTGAGGAGCTTTTAGATGGATGGAAGACAATCATCTGAATTTGTGACCCATTAACAAGTGGCTCAAACTAGCTTGTTTAGAAAGTTGAGGATCCACATCTAGCGCTTGACCTAACTCTATAAACACGGGAAAAAGCCTCAAATGAGTGAATATAGAGGAACACTCCTTGTTTTAGAAGGAAACTTTCATGGAATGTTCGACTTGATGCTTTTCACCTTTATTGCACAAGGTTGTAAGTTTATTCTGCTTGTAATTATATCTTTGTTTTAGTGATTTAAGATCAAGTGTTGAAGACTTGCTCCACAAGTTTATAAAAATCCATCTGATGAATATCATATTTTTTCAGGAATAATCCTGAGGCCTGGATTTATCTATGGAACCCGTCGTGTCGGGAGCATGAAATTACCCCTCGGTGTAATTGGTTCTCCTCTAGAGATGGTGTGTACCCTTTGCTTAATTTTACTCCTTTTCAGGCACAACTAATGCACATACTGCTTCTTATCCTGGAAAATGAACAAAAGTTGGACTACTCACTGACCCTTGCACTTTTTCCTTTTATCATGTACATCCAACAGAGATTAGTTTTTTTTTGTTTCACCTAGCAGTCATTCCTTAACGAAACTCCTTCGGCTATTGAATTGAACCTTTGCTGTATTATCCAAAGATGCAAAGCCCCTCAAACTTCATTGTCCCATCTATGCAAAATTAATAATGTAATAAAATAATAGTTTAGATGGAAAAGAACGTGAATCTCTTTTTTTTGTCTCCTGTCCGATTGATACTATGAATGGTCATTCTATATGAATCTTCCATCCATGCAAATTTTTCCTATTTGTACATTGTGATAGTTTCTCTTTGTATATTTATACGGCGTTGGTTAAGTTTCTGTTGGTTCCATTTTCAGATTCTACAGCGTGCAAAACCTCTGAGTCAAATACCCCTTGTTGGGCCCCTTTTTACTCCTCCTGTGAATGTCACTGCAGTAGCTAAAGTTGCCGTCAGAGCAGCAACAGATCCTGTATTCCCTCCTGGTGTGATTGATGTTCACGGAATCTTACGCTACAGCCAGCAAAGATCTGTATAAGGTGAATGACTTCATCTGAAAATAATTATAATGTATACCAACGGCGGAATTCTTTTTCAATCCTCAAAGAAGCAAAAGTTCAAATTTTCATATATTTCCTTCAATAAATAAAATGATGCTTCTGTAATCGTTATTTTCTTCAATGTATCTTGCTTGTAGCTAAATAGGTTGCATTTTCATCAATGACATTCGTATGTTTGTAGCTCAATAGGCTGCACCAGATATTTATCCCCCTCCTTTTGAGTTTGGCTGTTGCTAAGTTGTTTTTGCTTAAAGAACAAGAAAATTGATGCCCTTAGATATAAGAATCAGTTTCTTTTTTTTTTCTTCCCTTCACAACTTGATTTCAAGCAGAGCAGATTGGTTCAACTCATCAATTTGTATTGGTGAGAAATGGTGGTTGAATATGTGCAAGTGGTTTTAAATTGAGAAATGACAATTCACTGGCTGATCCATTGAATTACAATTTTATGAGTTTGATTCGTAGGCATTCAGTTTGATTTTTGTTTTTTTCGATTTATTTATGAGTTTACAAATCTCAACTTTTGAATTAATTGCAAAAGTCTCCTTTTTCCTTCTCTCTCGTAATATTTGGGGACATCACTTCATCTCTATTAGATAGATACATTACAATTTTGTTCGTGTATAATGTGTTTGGTACAAATATTATTGTTGACATATATATAATACCAATTGTTTCAAATCTAAATTAGTATGAATCTGGTTTAATGATTTATAATTATGTATTTGATAATTGATACATAACTCTTGTATCATTTGTTATGTATTGGGTGAAGAAGCTTCGTGAGTTTCGAAAAGTTCAAAATTATTGTAATTTGAGAAACTTTCGAAATAGGGGGTAAATTAAGCCCAAATTATTAGAGTTTCTGTACTTTATGTTGAATGTAAACTTGTGAAGTTGATTAATACTTGTAAAAAATAATTTAAAAGTTGGTGTGTACTAGTAATTAATATGAATGTTTATGTACACGATGCAACATTTTTTGTTCTCATGCAAAGGTGATTGTGATGCAACTAAGATAAAGAAAAGTAATGAAACAGTAAATAACAGTAAAGAACTAAGAAAAGGAAGGAAAGAGAAAAGAAAAAAAGAGTAAAGGACAAGCTATTTTCTATTTAGCTAAACAATCTTTTCATAGCTGCAAAAAGAACTATTACAATGCTTAAATAGCCAAGACACTCCTTGGTGATAGTATGAGAAATAATTGCCCAGCATTGGACCTAAAGTGTCCAATCACTCAAACATTAAGGGCAATTTTGGCAATAACATAAAATGACTTTTAAAACCTATTGGACTAAACTGACAATATAAAACTATTCTTCTCAAATGAAATCATAACCAACTTAACGGCTAGGTGCAACCCCTCAAGCACTCAGTACTAGCTTACCTAGCTTCCGACTTCATTCTTGCATCATTCCCCATTCCTTAAAAGCCTTCTTGCCCTCAAGAAAGGAATTGAGGGAACCTCAGCTTCATAGTAGAGTAGTCTTCCCAGGTTGCATCATCTCTTGACATTTGTTCCCAGTGAATAAGAATTTGAGGAATAACATTGTTCCCCCTTTTTATCATCCTTCTTTCCAATATTTCCTGAGGCTGCACACAGTTAGGAGATGACACATCAACTGTGGGAGGATGATTAAAATTTGTTGGCAAAGCAAGGCAAGGCTTCAATTGAGATACATGGAATGTATGATGGACGGCTACTTGAGGTGGTAGAGACAACTTGCAACTGGACCAATCCTTTGTAGTATCTGGTAAGGGCCATAGTATTTAGCTGACAGCTTAGAAAAGGTCTGATTAGAGATAGTGAGTTGTCTATAAGGTTGGATCTTTAGGTACACCCAATCTCCCTCTTCAAACTGCCTATTTGTTCTGTGTTGATTGGCCATGGAAACCATTCTTTGTTGAGCTTTAGCTATGTGGAATTTGAGCAACTCGACCTTAAACTCTCTAGTTATCAAACTTATATCCACCTCCTCCTCTGTAGAGTCCCCAGGAATATAAGGAATATGGAGAGGTGGTGGTTGTCCATAAAGAGCCTCAAAAGGAGTTGTTTGGATTGCTGAGTGGAAGGTGGTGTTATACCACCATTCTGCCAGGGACAAATAGCTGGCCCAATCCTTCTGACTATCAGCACAAAAACACCTTAAATATGTCTCAAGGGTTCAAGGGTTCTATTGAGTACTTCTGTTTGGCCATCTGTTTGAGGATGATAAGCAGTAGATGTGCTCAATGTAACCCCTTGCATTGCAAATAGTTCCTGCCAGACTTTGCTCATGAATATGGGATCGCTGTCGCTGATGATGTTTTCAAGCATTCCATGGAGTTTATAAACTTGATCCAAGTACAGTTGAGCGACAGAAGAGGCTGTGTAAGGATGGCTAATGCTGAGGAAATCCCATACTTTGTAAGTCTATCAACAACAACTAGTATAGTTGTTTTGCCCTTAGACCTTGGCAGTCCATCCCCAAGCAACAGATGGTATTTGTAGTGGTTGGAGAAGGCCTGGATAAGCATCACTATCATATTTGCTCCTCTGACAGGTTGCACACTGCCTCACAAACATAGTTACATCTTTTTTCAGTCCCTTCCAGTAAAAAAGGTTTGAGATCCTTTTGTAAGTGTTCTCAATTCCTGAGTGCCCTCCCACAGGTTTTTCATGCCAGATGAGGAGGATCTCCTTCTTCAAAGTTGGTTCATCCCCTACTACCAACTTACCCTTCCTCCTTAGTTGTTCATTCACAAATGTGAATTCCTTGTGTCATTCCTCCTGTGATACTACCTTGGCCAGAATGGCTTTGGTAAGAGGATCCCTCTCCCAGCTATTTTTGATCTTTTCGAACAGCTCACTGACCCCATTAATTAACATCATTGATGCTACCTCTCCCG
>JAJOOO010005038.1:0-21157 GCA_029582685.1 Solanum piurae
GCTACCCACACCATGAAATGTGATCCTTTTCCGAACCTAGCTAGGTTAACTGAGGAAATCAAAACCACACAAAGAACAAAATATGATTTCTACTTCTAACAGTGGTTTACACTGAAAATCGAATGAGTTAACAGCCTGAAAAGGTGCAAGAATCATCACCTTAACTGACCATCTTAATTAACCAAAGGAAAAGAAAGAAGAGATAAGAGACATGCCATACACAATATTCAAAAATAATAATCTCAGCTCTGAAATCAACAGCTGCACGGGGGATCAAATACCTCCTATTATAGAATCAGTCATACATCAGCTCTAACTTGTAAGTTCCAGTTTAATCTCTCTCTCATTCACAGGGGTTTAAATGCTGAGTTTCTATGTAACTTTACATAATCTCTACCCATGGGGGGGAATCCTATTGTCACCCCACCTTCTATATGTACAGTTCCACGAACTATACCTAATCCTTTACAAAAAAAAAATGTTTGGGAGCACTTTCATCCTCCTTCACAAAATTTAAGCCCCCTCCCTTCCAAAACAATTGAAGAAAATGATCACATTATGTTTCACCTATAGCGCAAGGTATGCAAGGAGGATTTGTTGCTTGGTCTTTTGGTGTGATTTTCTGCAGGCACTCGTCATGAAATACATGCCCACAGGGAAGAACAGCAACGGGTGGCGATATAGCAGGACGAGTAAAAGGGCCTTCAGGATTGAACATCACATTCCTCTTGCATATTTTGCAGTTCTCTGCAACGAGTTGAGCTGGTTCCTCCAATCTTGCTGAAAAATTCCAACACTACATTATTACAATGCTGTTTCAATGGTAATATTTAGCAGTAAAATGAGTTCATTATCAATATCTTCACATAGAAATACAAACAAAATATAGATTTATTCACACTCTTATGACTTGATGTGATGCCTTTCTGAGATATCGATATTATGCTGAAGTTCTTAGATTCCTCCAGTTGTAGGTTGTAGGGAGCTCTAGTTCCAGCTTTGATTTTTTAGTGCATGTGTTCATATATATTCACATAAAGTACCAAGAAAACTTTGCACTTGTTATGATGTAATGACTTCTCAACTCAACTACTAAAATATATATCATACGACACATTTGTTAATGTAACTCAGTACTTGTACCCATCCATATTCCAAATCCTATAATTTAGATGACAAATTCAACATATAAATACATATAGTACTGTAAACCTGCACCTGGCTGTCCATGTAACTTAGGTCCTAGGCCACATGAGGAGAATGGGGCAAAAAACATTGGGGGCAAGTATTGAAACATCCACAAATTTCACATAACCCATTTTCAAATGTTGAAATTTCTAATTTTGGGTTCCCTCTCTTCTCTCTTAGTTCATCCTCTTCTTCCTTCTTTTCTCCTTCCTTTATCGTCTCAGCAATTTCTTCATTATTATGCAGTCCGTCCCAAACAACCAGGAATTATTTTAAATAGCTTGAGAACAATTTCAGGTCGTTTAGTTAAAAATCAGGAAGTTGTTCAGATATCCTGAGAATTGTTTAAAAGAAGGGGAAATATTTAAACATCCATTAGTTATTTGGAGGTGGAGGATGGGGCAGAGGGGAGCAGGAGGGGATAGAGTAGGGCGATTTGTGAAAATAAGAAAATAGTGGGGTTTTAAAATAATGTCATTAACTCTAATTGAAAGAAAAAAAGAGACATCCTTAACATTTCTTAACACTTGAGGTTTTTGACACTTGATAAAGGACACAAACTCTCTTATAAATTGTTGGCTCTAGTCACGTCTATGGTGTCAAAACTTGTAATTTGTTGAGATACATATGCCACAAGAATAGACACACAACAGTGACACAGTATCGCGACATAAATAACACAGCTAGATGAGTGATCAAGTCAGAGTAGGGAGGCAAAACAATGGCATTCACCGATCAACTCATGGAAATGTCAACAAACAATCAAGTTGTACATATATCCGTGGTAAAGAAAGCACCAGAACAGTATCTTGTAGATCACAGACAAACAAACTACATTACAAAAATACAGAAAATATAAGAATGTGAGATAGCTTGAGATACCTTGCAACTTTGCACAGAGAGCAGGAAGAGAAGGAGAAGATGCAGGAACTGGAGCAATAGTGATCGGCCTCGGAGGTGCTATCAGCAGTTGATTACTATGTTGAGTCAATTTTCTCCTCCGCTGAGACGTCGGAGCAGTTGGAGGGGCTTTACTTGGTCTTCTTCTTTTGAGGGAAGTGGGACCATCAAGATTTGAAGCCTGAGGGGCCACATCAACCTTTGATATTGGAACACCTTGACCTTGGTGTAGCAAATGCAATGAGAGCACAAATCAGGAATCAGCACATTTTGGTTCTAAAATGTGCACGTCACCAAAGATGCAAAAGATAGATATTGTCATTGAAATAGCAACACTAGAGAGTTCCTTAGATTGGGTTTTGTCGCATACCAGCATGATATGGGAGTCCACTAACATTAAACTCTGCTGATGAACCAACTTGAGGCCGACCTAGATAACATAAGAACAATCTCTTCAGATGTTACGTAGAGGTCAGATTACTTTAAATACATAGAAAAGCAAACTGGAGCATTATCAGATTATATGAATAAAATTAGTAGATACCCATTGCAAAAGAGGGGTTAAGAAGTTCAGTGGGGTGCATTTTAGGTCCATGATTTTGAGACTGATACGAGTTACCTACAAATGAAAGCCAAAGAAGAAACAGATAATGATAAAAGCACCACATAAAAAGTATAATGTGAACTCAAGCTCCGTAATGTGCTAATTTCTGAGTTAAATGAATTCGTTTAAGAGTACGCATCCAGTATGGGGCAGTGGAAGTATCTGGAACGGGTGCATCCTTTTAGTGTATTCTGACGAATCCACACGCAATACCTACACCCATTCTAATGTCATCTTCCACTTCTTACACTTCACTTTATAGTGCCTAACTAAATATTTCATGGAAGCTTAATATATTTCTCGCTTCTTTTTTCCTTTTTTAAAGGTAAACTATTTTTCTGGCTTCATTTTTCATCCTAGGAACTCATTTTTAAGTTCCAACATGACTTACCCTCTCTAGTTTGCTGGATGCCGCCCGTGCCAGGAAGAACACCCTCTCGAGTTGCTTGAGAAATAGCCCCGTCATTAAGCTGGACACCTAGCCTCTTGGGAAATTGATTGACAAGGGCAGGTTGGATGCTACTCCATCCCTGAATTTGAGCTCCCATTCCTTCAGGATATAGGTTATTCCCCCAAGGATTCAGAACATTGACAAAAGATTGCTGACCTGAAGAAAATTGATTGTAGCAGAGTTAGGACTGCAGTAAGTCAACAACCAGCAGCTGAAGTAGACTAAGAGGCAATTTATAGAATCCATGAAGACAAGAGTAAAAGTATATAAGAGAAACTCAAAATAGCAGTGCATGTAGCCGTGAAATGAAAAAGGAGGATTCCTAATCAAACTCACATGTTGATTGCTCACATCCTCTCACCCAATTCATGAAAATTGGCTATAGAGTCATGTTTAGGCAGAACCAAGATTATGACTTAAGAGGCCTATAATTTGTCAACACGTCAGATCAACCATTTTAACAACTCATACACAGATATTACTTAACTCTCCAAAAGGTAGTACTCTCAACTCTGTCAACTAACAATACAACCAAGAAATAGAGTGCACAATTACAGCTTTGTCAACCCCCCACTTCCATAGAAAAAGTTGACCACCACCTCTGTTTCAATTTATCTGTTTAACTTTCATTTTAGTTTGTTTTAAAAAATAAAAAGTTATATGTAGCAAATTCCATATTCCAACATTCCATTTTAGTCGTGACACTTCCTAATAGAAATGGTGTGACATATTTAAGACTACATGATTCAAAAGGTATTTTTGGTATATTTCTACACACTTAATGATTGAAATGGAAAAGAATTAATGGAGTGTTATGTGATAGAAGAATGATTGCCAAAGTGAAAGGTAAGTTCATGGAGCAAACAACCTATGCATACCACTAGATCTTTTAGTTCTTTACACACTGTTGCCATTTCTCATAGCATTTTGTTCACACTGCATCACTAAGATATTTCCTCTTTATCAATATGTCTGAAAATGCAACTTCAAAGAATTATAACTTCTATTGGAAGACAAGACTTTTCACATTCAAAGAAGCTAATTCTATCGGTCAAGTCAATTTTATTTGCAAACATTATTTAAAATGAGGTTAACAGACTCTCCATAGTCATGTTTGTTTGTTCAAGGGTCTACCATTTGCCAGGACTGTCCTGGACACTGCCAACTCAGAACATATATGGCAAGAAAAACAACAAACTGAGCTTGTTAGACACAGGAATATTTTTGGAATTCTGATACAGTAAGCACAAAACAATCAGTTCTCATTTTTGACAAAAAGTTATTTCAGTTGTCATGCACATACACTAAGTCACCATTTCTGAAAGAAAACGTCATTGTCTTCAATAATGGTCATTTTCTACTAAAGAAAACAGGATTAAAAAATTCAATCATACGCACATGTCAGCTAAGCTAGTGGTAAAGTACGAAATGGATAAATGGGTAAGTGGTAAATTCAGCAAACAGAAATAGAAATTCATACACACACCTAATTGGTCTTGCCTCACTCTGCCGCCACCATGACTGAGAATAGCAGGTCCCATGAAAGATTGATTCCTGACCATGTTTGTGTACAGGTTGCTCTGCTGATTAACAGTTGGTTGAGCTAATACCCTAAACTGTTGAGCAGATCCAGGAGCTGCTGCCATTCTACCAAATCCAAGATGAGGGTGTAAAGTTGAATTGCTGCTAAATGGCAATGGAGGAGGAGGCAAACCACCTTGGGCATACATGAGAGGATCAGGTTCACAAAGTCTTTGATCAGCTTTACCAACAGCACCTAAATTTCTGGCATTAGATGAGTTGAGTCTCGCATCTGGTGCATACATAAATGGACGTGCACTGATTCTAGAGTCTGGAGCAAGCACACCCGAATTCAAAACTGCTGAATTTGGGAAACCACCACTATCACACTGGAAATTTGTAATACCACCAGGAGCACCATGAATTAAACTTGGAAGATTTCTTCTTGTTTGTTGGATGTGAGAATTGTTATTTTGTGGTAAAGCAGCTTCCTCCAGTCTGCTGCTGACCTCTTTGCTGTTGAATCTAAGAATTGATCTATCCTCTATATTACTTCCCATTCCAAGGGTCAGAAAACTACCATCCATGTACCCTTGTGACTGAAAAGGAACATGATTGACGTTGGCATAATTTTGAAACCCTATTCCACCAATACCTATAGCATTCTGCACATTATACCCTACGCCAAAAGGGCTTCCAGGCATTTGACTAATACCTGTTCCTTCCCCAGCCTTCTCAAAACATCCAGCTCCACTGCTTTGCATAGGCATAAAATTCATGCCGGCCCCAGGATTCTGGAAGCCCTTGGATAAGACACCTTCATTCATGAGTCCATTCAAGGTCGGTGTTTTGTTATTCGCATTTGAATGGTTTATCTCTGCATTATTTTTCATGCGATGTGACATTGCTGATGGACTGTGAAAGCTGGGTGAAATATTTCTTACATTCATCAAATTCGGTTGAAGATGATGGTGATGTAAGGAATTGAGATTCATCAAATCAGCCTCCTCAATCTCATTAACATTTCCTGGAAGAGGACGGAACGCAGGCAGAGATACAAAAGGAAACGATGTGACATTAGCCCCTGAACTGAACCCACCTTGGATAACACCATTATAATCAACAGCTCCACTTTGACTGACGCTGAGAGAAAGACCATTAACACTTGAATCTGGCAGGTTCTCTGTTTTGTCACCTCCCATTGATAATCTTGAATCTGATAAATTAAATAAAAATTAAGCTTAACATAAAGATATCTACTTCATAAACTAAGGAATGAAAAAAGAGAAAGAAAAGCATAATAATTATACTTAGATCCTCCTCTGGTCTCTTCTTTCCCTCATCAACACTTGGGTCTGGCAGGTTCTCTGTTTTGTCACATCCCATTGAAAATGTTGAACCTGATTCAATTAAATAAAAATCTAAGCTTCACATAAAGATATCTACTTCATAAACTAGAGGAGATGACAAAGAGAAAGAAAAGCATAATAATTATACTTAAATCCTCCTCCAGTCTCTCCATGACTGAAGCTGATGTTGTAATTGCACATAGAACAAAACAAAATCTAATCTATTCTAGAGATGAGACAGTTAAGCAAACTTTTGGGGTGGGGGAGAGTTCCACCTTGAAAAGGTATCAAAGAACATAGTACTTCAGATTGAAAACCAACATCATAATCCTAAATAATTTCAAACAATCACATTTTCACCAGACTGGCACAACAATAAAACAAGAACAGGCTGAGAATACACAAAAAATGAAATTACAACACACATTTATGAAAGGCTGCAAAAAAGGGGATGGGCCAAATTCTTCACGCCATTTTCATTTGTCGCCTATTAAAATCTCCTTTCATATACTTCCAAAATGAGATATACGCAAAGACGACTTTCTCATACACCAATCACCGAAACTAAAAGGTTAACTACTTAGAACAGCAGACTACACTTAATAGGATCCAATTATGCGCGCCAAATTCTTCACGCCATTTTCATTTGTCAAGACCTATTAAAATCTCATTTCATATACTTCCAAAATGAGATACGCAAAGATGACTTTCTCATATGCTGATCACCGAAACTAAAAGGTTCACTACTTAAGAGCAGTAGACTACACTTAATGTGATCCCACTAGGCCCCAAATAAGCAAAACAAGGAAATCAAACCGATACAACAGAAATAATCGCTACCCAGTAAACACACAATCGTCTCTAAAACAAGGAGAACAGGATGAGAGTACACAAAAAAATGAAATTACAACACACATTTCTATATAAAAGGCTGCAAAAAGGGGACGCGCCAAATTCTTCGCGCCATTTTCATATGTCAAGGCCTATAAAAATCTCCTTTCATATACTTCCAAAATAAGATATACGCAAAGACGACTTTCTCATACACCAATCACTGAAACTAAAAGGTTAACTACTTAGAACAGTAGACTACACTTAATGTGATCCCACTATGCGCGCCAAATTCTTCGCGCCATTTTCATTTAAAGGCCTATTAAAATCTCCTTTCATATACTTCCAATATGAGAAATACGCGAAGGCGACTTTCTCATACACCGATAACCGAAACTAAAAGGTTAACTACTTAGAACAGTAGACTACACTTAATGTCCCACTATGCGCGCCAAATTCTTCGCGCCATTTTCATTTGTCAAGGCCTATTAAAATTTCCTTTCATATACTTTCAAAATAAGATATACGCAAAGACGACTTTCTCATACACCAATCACCGAAACTAAATGGTTAACTACTTAGAAATTAGAACTGTAGACTACACTTAATGTGATCCCACTATGCGCGCCAAATTCTTCGCGCCATTTTCATTTAAAGGCCTATTAAAATCTCTTTTCATATACTTCCAATATGAGATATACGTAAAGGCGATTTTCTCATACACCGATTACCGAAACTAAAAGGTTAACTACTTAGAACAGTAAACTACACTTAATGTGATCCCACTGTTCCCAAATAAACAAAAACAAGGAAATCAAACCAACACAACAGAAAAAGAATTCTACCCAGTAAGCACAAGAAACAATCGTCTCTTTTCCCTACCCTTGTGCGTCATAAACCCTAAATGTCATTTCGCAGAAAACCTAGAAAATGGAGGAAAACCGATACCCCCACCATAAATTCCTCCTTGCGATTATTACAAGAATCTAACAACGGAAAAGTTCAACAATCCAAACAGTACTACTCTGTCTATACCATCAAATATGATCAGAAAGAAAAGTATTCCTACCACATTAATTACACACCCAACCGAAACAATTTTATTTATTTTTTCAAAATTAAAACAGAAGATTTATTCAAGAACTTACAGTTATACCAACGATAAAAGATTCAAATAAATGTATAAAGATTTAAATCTGTATGAATTCTCCGGTGGGTTCATAAGAATTCTTACCGGTGAAGAATCGTATCTGATCGGCAAAAAAATTTCAAAAGTGAAATTTTTTTAGAGAGAGAAAGAGAAAGGTTTTAGAGGGAGAGAGTGGTGGTGGTGGTAGGGTGTTGTAATGTATGTATGTGTGTGTGTGTGTGTTTTTTGGCGCTTCTAAGGGCTCTATAAAGAGTTTTTAAAGGGTTCGGTGTGGGGCCATTTGTTTCTTTTTGCTCTATGACACGTGGACTTGAACTATTCAGATGACGTGGCATTAGTGATTCGGTGTGACCGTGTGATTCTACAATATGTTACATCCCACCAATCGCGTTGCTTAGTGTCTGGGCTTTTCGTCTTTTCGGGCTAATTAACGAGGGTAGTTTCGGAATTGGGGAAAATTGGAATATAATATAGCGTACTTAAAACGCACCAAGGCTAGAGCCGTTTAGAAGTCTGAAATAAATTAAAATAAGTGAACCGTTTTGACTAATTCTAGTAGATATATCCTTCAAATTAAAGTTGGTTAATGTAATTAACTTTGTGACTGTAATTTTAGAAGGAGAAAAATTGTATAAAGGAGACAAAAGGCAAAGGCATTTAATTTAAGTCTTTGGTAATGGTCCCACTTGAAAATAGAAAAATTAATTATCCATTGCACCGCACAAGTGAAATTAAAGAAGAGGACAACATTTTACAAAGTTAATAATGTATTGTCAGCAATAAGATGTCACCACCCTCGTGACTATCTATCCCTACTACGTCTGCTGTCAAGTCTTCGCTGCAAAGGAAAATGGGGGTTGAGTGTATTGTCAAAACTCAAAAAGTAAACTATAGTAGATACCATCTTGCTATTTCAATTTGCACATGTTTCATTTTCAACATACCCGGTGTGAGTAAGATATATCTTAACATTGACCTTTAATATATCCAATGTAATTTCACAAGTGAGGTATGAACAAGTAGGATGTACCTTACATCTACCTCGTAGACTAATAGGCAAAGAAATAAGAACTTTAAAGGTGGAATTCATTTCAAAAGGAAAATAAAGAGAGAAATAGGAATCTAAACAACTCCTGAATTTGATAGTAAACTATCAAGTGAATGTACAAAACTCTTCTTTCCACCAGTGAGAGACATGTTTCTCCTCAACACACGGAAAAAGGGTACGAATAATTCGAAGACCCCACAAAAATTAGGTCCCAATTCTGAAATCCACGTAGAGATGGCAATAAATCAATAACACGACAAACAATAAGCATGGATATAGTAAAAGCTATATTGCAAAAGGAAAAAGGAATATTCACAAAGCATAAAATAAGTCTTAGAATTTACAAATCCATAATATTTAAGTTAACGGACACAATTTTTTTGAGATATTGCAAAACTATTCTTCTGTAGAAACTTCATTATCTCCTATTGAACGTCTTTTCACAATTAGCCAAAGAAATTACTCCTAAAAGAAAGGATTATACACTTTAAAAAGAACAAAGATTAGTGAATTTAAGTAGAGATCAAAACTGAATATTACATTTCTACGCAGCTGAACAACATAGGCCTAATTTCGTTCCAAGACTATTATTGTAGTATCATGAGCCTTCCACGGCTATTTCTCAGAAGCCAGACACTACTCTTCTTTTAGATGCTGCTGGCGGTTACAGAAGATAATGCAGCCCAAGGATGCCACAAGCCCCACGAGGTAACCAGCTATAGCTCCATAAGTCACACAAATAGGCCATTCCTACATGCAAATACCAATTGTCCGTGAATGAGAACAAACCACTTACTAAACCATTATCCAACCTCGTGCAGAGGTCTGCAAATTAGAAAAACGTGATTTTTCCCTCAAAAGCATAACCAAAATATGAAAGGTTCTTACACTCCACTTCTAAAACCTAGGAAATGAAAATGCATATGAAGAAATTATCAATCAAGCATCAATGGAACCAGTGAGTTGCTAATAACTGTAGCCTTTTAACTGGTAGTAAATGCAATTAATAAAGCAAAAGGATTACACAAGAAATATATATATCTAACAAGTGCAGCTGCACCAGCTATCAGCAGGTACATCTAAGATAATACACCCTCCGTTTGAAGAAGAATGACCTCCTTTCCTTTTTAGTTTGTTTCAAAAAGAATGACCCCTTGCCTTTTTTGGAAACACTATAATTTCAGTTATTCACATGACATGTTTAAGGTCACAAGATTAAAGAACATTTTGGTATATTTGACATAACTTTAATTTAAGACCGCAAAATTGAAAAATCTTCATTATTTTCTTAAACTCCCTGCCAAGTCAAACTAGACCATTCTTTTTTAAAGAGAGGGAGTTATAGAAAATCACCAAGACTCACAAGAACTAAGATGCAACTTCATATAAACAAATGTATGAAACACTTCTGGTATAAAACTGCCTCTCCCTCTTTCATTTTTCACCTTAATGGCTACTGTTTCTATTCATCTGACACGTAAAGGATGTAAGATTCGATTAAATTTTTTAGCGAGGAAAAACATAAAGGAAATTATGATGGAAGACGCAAGCACAAAATAGCACTTTAGCTTTTTGAATCAGGATATAACATGAGAAGTTTTATTTTACTTATACTCTTAGTGTGGAAAATGGAGATCCTGTTAACAAAGTAGACTTAAGTGGTGCCCTTACTTCAGCAAAGAATTTTACAGATAGCAATGCAATCCGATCTTACCCCGACAAAAAGGAGCCACATAAGCGCCAGCCTTTTTTCTTCTCTCCTTTGGATCATTTTATCTTTTGCATTAGTACTAGTATAGCAGGATATAATACTTCATTATGGTAAATGAACTATTAGCTTAGTTTCTTTAAGAAGAAATCATCTAGCAGATTCCCAACACCTCTCATTCACAGATATGGATCACTTCAAAGTGTCCAGAGAAACACAAACAGGTTTCCAGCAGATGTGTGTGTCTTCCATAAGGACGAGCTATACTAATCGGGGCACTGATGAGGTGGAAACAATCTACGAGGAAGTGCAAGAAAATGACAAGGTTTGCCTTGCCTTCTAGTAGCACTTGGTATCCTACTTTGATATGTACAAGGTTCCTCAAGGTTGTTTGAGGTGGCCCTACTTACCTTGAAAACAATCCAGAGAAGAATTTGTCAAAAGGGAATATCATATAAACAAGGTCATGCGGAAAAACTTTTATATGCCTTTCTATTGCAAGACTATCAAAAGATCATATCACAGACGATTGAAGCTTAGTGAATGCAATTAATGCATTTGAAATTCAAATAATCTGCAACATGAAATGGACTACAATCTCTAATATTGTGAACCTCGAGTCCTTGACAATCAGTTAACTTACCTGCCATGGGCTTTCCCAATCAAGTGGCGTTGGCCAAGCACCAAACCATGCTCCAATAACAGCTCCATGAGCAGGTAGACTGATCATATAGTCTGTGGACTCACTTGCTCTGCAAAAACAAACATACTGAATAAGCTCTAGGATAGGTCTTAGATATAAATATCAAAGGCCCATGGATTGAGGAAATGGAAATTACTTTGTTCTAGCAAATATTCGGTGCCAATCAGTCCATGATGAGCCAAAAACACAAGCCGCTGGTACAAACTGCCAAACCAATATTTGATAAATTTACGTATCCCCAGAATTTTTATTTTAAGCTAAACCAACATAGAAGAAAAAATGAGCAAGGAAAAAATCCCGATGCTACATCTCATTAGCGTGTGACCTAAGTGGTCAAAGTATCTTATCATTTCATCAGCTTTCAGAATGCAATAACTCCCAGGATTTCCCTGCTGACTTTTCTTTTCTTAAATACATCGATCATATTTTCTGTAAGCATGAGATGAATCCACTAAACTTTAACTGTCGTAGTCTTCTTGGTAGCTTATAAGACTAAGAAATTTTTTCATGCACCAAATAGCAAGTCCTGGCTGTTAAGACTTACAGTGAGTAGTGACATCAGAAGAGACCAATTAAAGGTCTTGGGGAAATACCTGTTATAATACAGGATCAAAGATTAGTTGGGATAAGAACTACTGCATAATAGAAGCTATAATAAAGAGAAAGTAACAGAAAACCATTATATGTTGCATTAACATAGTCCCAGTTGAGGTTGGATAGGGCAGCATAAAATGACTCCTACATCATCTGAAACAAAAACTCAAACTAATCTCAGGCATTTTTGTGAAACACAGAGAGCCTTTTAACATATATGATGATCATCAGAGGCAGATCCAGGATTTGAAATTTATGGGATTGAGTTCGGAATTCTACGACAGCTCATTTGTTATTGGGTTTGAAATCAATTATTTACACTTCTTAAGTGAATTCTTAACACATATACATGGTCCGAGCTAAACCTACTGGGTTCGAATGAACCTATAACTCACACTCTACATCCGCTTCTGATGATCATGCAATAACATTGTCATAATCTATGTTCAATGATAGATCAGCTCTATTTTCCATCCAATCTCAACTGTGGCTTCATGTTTCAGTATCATTATTATAAAGGAATAGAAACACATATACAGGATTACATACTCGAAACCAACAGGTGCTCCTAATATAGTAGCTCCGAGTGCATTTAATACGGCTCCTATAAACATTATATAAAATAATTCATGAACAATACTATATGAATCTTAGACAAATGACATTAATAATATAGTTCCAATAACAGACTCTACTTACCGGCAGGAAGCGCCAGCAAGCCTCGTCCTACAGCTTTGACGTACTGTGAAAGCCACAAAAAAAAAAACGAATCAATTATAGTAACAAAATATGTAAGTTGTAAAAATAAATTCAAACAAAAAGAAGGTTTAGGATTACGGAGCATTGGGTCCTATCGTGTCGAAGGTGACTGTAAAGAAGAATGAGTACTGGAGCCAGAAACACCTGAGAAACTAAATTCGAATCAAAATAAGAATACAAATAACAGAGAGCGAAAGCAGATTATCTTATAAATTTTTCGGATTGCGAGATTCATACCGAAATCATACGAAGAGTTTGGGATGGATGCGTGATGAGATCGAGCGAGTAGATATGATTAGGTATCCAGAAAGCTAAAGCTAACCCTAGTAAGCATATCAGATGAAGAGTAATAGCTTTCAATGGTGATACAGACAATATCGTATTTCCGCCATTTTGATCATTCTTCTTCATCTTCATCTTCATCTCCCTAATTCTGCAACCAAACCTGAAATGAGGAGAGTTATTTGGGCCTAAGCATACGGGCCAAGTCTGAAGAGAACTTTAACCGAAAGAACCGTGTACAGGCCTCTTTTTCTTTTCACTCAATTATATCTTATGTGACATTAAAAAAAAAAAACTGACATATTTTGTTAAGAACTAATTAAATGAAATGAGGATAATATTATAATTACAAACTTTGAATTTATAGGAAAAAGTAGCATTATGAAAGAAGAAGATATGATTTGATTATTATTTAGTAGAATAAAAAAAGTAGCACTAAGTAGTGTAAGAAGCATCGAGTATGAATAATTTAGCAATACTCCTATTAAGTGGGAAGTAAAAAAAAAAAAAAGAGGTGAAATATTGTTAGCACGCTATTATCAACTATAGTCATCGCATATTATTATTAACTATCACGATCACAAGCATTATCGCTATCCATCAACTACAATAATAAGTCACAATCATCACTAGTCACTATTTATAATTATTATCATCATCTAACTGTTATTATTTATTGATGATAGTATTAATATTTTATTGAATTTTATATTTTTTTATTTTTTTAAAAGATATTGATAAATTCAAATGTTAGAAACCAACATGCTTATTTATTTCAGATATGTATTTAGATTCAATCGTCTTTAATATTAATAGAATGAGATATATAATGAAGCCTAAACAGCTAATCACCATGACCTGATCTCAATCTACAATTAGAAAAAATACTAAATGATTGTGTTGTTGCTAATTAGGCAACAAATATAGTTTATTAGCACTTGAAAAGTCTATATAGTAATTCCATGTGCACTGTTATTTAACACCACACCATCATACTAAATTATTTTTAATTCTAACGAAAATTGACGGATTTTTTCCCTGTTTCTCATTCGATACTTGATATCTATATTAGAATTTAATTGAATTCGAATTTATATCGAAAGGTCTCACATTAAGGGGAAAATATTTTTTAACAAAGAAGATTTCACATTCAAGAGACTCAAACCCAAGATTTCTAGGTAAAGATGAATGAATATTTACCACTCCACCATCGATAAATTAATGGACTTTTAAGTGTGATTGAAAGTCATTTGGAACTCAATGCTCTGACACATGTAGTACAGTTGTATGTATGCATTTTTAAGTGGAAAGAGAAATTTATAGAAAAGGCAAGAAAAAAATACAGTTACCAAACGTGAATTAGTCACAATGTAAATGATGCTAATAATCACACTGTATATTTCTAAAGTATCAATGATCTTAAACTAAAGATATATAAAATACGTTAAAATTATTTTTTAATCTTATGATTCAAGCTAAAAAGCAATTGGAAAAAAAAAATTACACTTTAAAATATTTTTTTAAAACAAATAAATTGAAACGAAAAGTAACAAAAGGAGAAAGGACAAAAGAAGGGAAACCACATGCTGTTCCTCACAAGTGACAACCATTTTTAGTTTTTGCCTGAAGTGTTGCATGTGACAAATAATGGTGACATATATATACTGCCATTATTTCTTATCTGTCAAATTTATATATATATTCACCATTCATTTCCAAAGTTAACAAAATATGCTACCATATTTAGTTACTACTAACAGTTAAAACTGAAAATATGTCACAATTTATTAAAAAGGAAAGAAAAATGTCCTAAGTTTATTTATTATTTCTCATACGTTGTTTAAAAAAAAAAGACCACATGACCGTTATTCCAGTTAGCATCATTTTTGCCAACTTGTGTTCCTCTCTTTCAAAGAAACGCGGCTCTTATTATATAGTATAAAACAATATAATATGTATAAAAAAAAAACTAACCTAAAAAGCAAATTGCAAAGAAACCCAAACTTGCTCTGTAACCCTAATTTTCTTTACCCATTTGCTTGTGTATTGTGTAATATGCACTAAAATCCAACTTTAAGTTGGATTTTCTTCCTTTTGAGATTGCCCTAATCTTAATTACTTCCAAAATTCTCATTTTTTTGCAAGTTTAATTTTTCAGGTGAATTTAGTAAGTTGAAGGAAAGATGATGAAGAATGAATTTGGTGATGGGGTTGCATGGTACAGAGGAGCAATGGTAGGTAAAGGAAGTTTTGGGTGTGTTTATTTAGCTACTTTGAAGAACCCCAAATTGAATTACAGCTACTTTCCACCAGTTATGGCTGTAAAATCTGCTGAGGTTTCTGTTTCGGGTTCAATTCAGAAGGAAAAGGAAGTTCTCAACAATATTAAGGGTTGTCCATATATAATTCGATGTTTCGGGGATGAAACTACTACGGGTCAGAATGGTGCTATGGTTTATAATTTGTTGTTGGAGTATGGTTCTGGTGGAACCCTAGCTGAAAGGATCAACAAATCAGGATTGTCTGAATTTGAGGTAAGGAATCATACGAGATCTATGCTTAGAGGGTTGCTTTGTATTCATACGATTGGTTATGTTCATTGCGATATGAAGCCTGAGAATGTATTGCTTGTGCCGAATTCTAGTAAGGGAAGTACTGAATTTAAGGTTAAGATTGGTGATTTAGGGTTAGCTAAGAGAGAAAATCAGAGCAAGAAGAGGAGGTTGGAGCCTTACTGGAGGGGTACTCCGATGTATTTGTCACCTGAAGCTGTTGCGGATAATGTGCAAGAGTGTCCTGCTGATATTTGGGCTTTAGGGTGTATTGTGCTTGAGATGTTAACTGGAAAACCTCCATGGGACAGGGAAGATGATATGGATGCTGAGGATGTACTTAGAAAAATCGGGGGAGGGAAAGAATTGCCTAAAATTCCTGGAAACTTATCGAAGGATGCAAAAGATTTCTTGAAGGGTTGTTTTGTTAGGAACCCTAGGTATAGATGGACTGCTGAGATGCTGTTGAATCATCCGTTTGTTGACGGATTAGTTGAGGATGAAGGAGTTGAACAACCACTGGAGGTTGAGGATATAAGTGTAGTTGATTCTATTCTATTGGTTACTGAAAGTGATGATGAATTCGCCTATTATTCAGAAGATTGGAGCGGTGCCTCTGAAGATGATTCCCTTGGTTACTGGTCTGAGGAAGATTACGAGGATGAAATGACATCTTATTTTGATGAAGAAGGGATATTTAAAGTAGAAAAAAGTATAACTGTTATAAGCTCCACCATTGATGGTGGTTCTGATCATATAATTGATCCATCAGTTGAGGTCCCTTCTGGGAGTCCCTCAAACAATTCGCCGAAATGTCCATTAAGTATTACCATTCCTGCAGGTGTCTAGCAATAGTTGGCAGGATAGAGATTTAAGCATTGAATTATACATTAAATTCATTGATTCGTTACTAGATGTAGCGACAGAGTCTGTATGCAGTTCAAATTGGTTGAGCATAAATGATAAGATCTGTTATTCTTTTTAATGTGTTGCTTCCAAGACTCTACCTTTACATTTTGCTGTTGCATAACTCTCTTACTGTCTTTAAAATTGTGTTTATTGCTCCATGTTTCTTTCATTCTTTTGGAACAGGCTGAACTTTGACCACTTTGGATGGATGTTTTTGAAGTTTGATGATTTACTAAACCTTTTTGTAGTGTTAAGCTAGATGACTGCCCTTACAGTTCTGAATTTAGGAGATTTGTGTATGCATAAGAATTTTATATCTTAGCTGATCTGGGAACTAAGTTTTCTAGATTGATCGGAATGCTGTACTTTGATAAGCAGGAAACATGTCATTATGTTTGTCATTGGAACACTTAATTAACCATGTGATTGTAATCGGAAATCTTGAAAACAGCTTCTTCATCACTGTCTTCTTATCATGAAATTCATGAACCAGCTAACATACTTGTGAAGATTTCTGTCACCGGTCTTTGCATCATTTTCAGGCTCCTGGATAGAGATCTCTTGTTTTGTATTCTCTGGCTAATTAATAAGTCAAATTCACATTTCCATTCTTACTTGCAAATGTGAGATTTCAGGTGGGAAAAAGAGGATCTATAGCTGAAGTTGCTTCTGAAGCCTGAAAATGAAGAGCTGTTTATGAAGCCAATGCCTGATGAAAAGCTAACATCACTTTAAGGTATGGTATATTAACATTTGAGTGAAGAAACTGCAGTCCTTACCCGCGATTCATATTCAAAACAGAGTTGTCAAAGATTATTTTGTTTTTACATTATCCATGCAATTTTAACCTGTTTACGTTGATACTTAATTGTTCATCTTACAGGTAAAATTCTTCTACATTGTCCTGTTGGTTTCACCAAAAGCTAGACTTGTTTGGTGGGTGTGTTGTAGAAGGAATGGATGTTTGCTTGTTCATTTGGCACTGTTGATATGGGCGACGGGGAAAAGGTCATTGATAAACAATGTGTAGGGCAGTCTGATTGTAAGTTCAACTCGGTATTGATTAGAATGAACATTGACCTAACGATGGCTAAGTACATAAATTAATGAAAAAATAGCTGGATTCCAAGAAAAGAGGCAAAAGGATATGTATAGTCAGTCAATAGGGAGTCCATGGTCGTACAATGCGGCTACTATATACATTTGCATTCTCAAATACTCTATTTGCTAATTAGTAGTATAAATTCAAGATAACGCATACATGACGTTATAAAAAAAAAAAAAACATAACCTTTAAATAATTTCTGATTGGTCATTTCTTTGGTATAACGTTTAGCATGCTTGTGGCAAGCAAAAAGCAAAGTAATTAAGATGATCACGCCATTGTTGAGGATATTCTATTTTTCTCCTATAATTGCTTGCAGCTTTATATCACTGCTTTACCACTTTACGTATGACATAAGATTTCCAATCGATATTCATTATTCTTTCCCTCTTAATTACTCTCTACTACACTTTTTTAACAAAAAAACATGAAAGTATCCATTAAAGAAGGGTAATTTCAAGTTTACTATTTAGTGCTTGTAGACATCCAAGTTTACTAATACACACATGTCTTGTATTACATCTGTTTCGAGTAAACGATAATAAATCAATTAAATCTTCAAAGTTGAAATGAATCGACTAATTCTTTTTCATTTTAGAATTTTAGGTTCAAATTAATCATTTGGTGAATTAAAAAATATATCTAGCTATTATATTTTGAATTTCTATCTAAATCAAATTTTAAATTTGATTAATTTATTAGAAATTGAATAAAATTAGGAGTTCATAAAGAAGTTCAATCTATATAACACGTTTAAATTATTGTCATTGTTATTATTGATCGATTAAAGTCAAAATTTTCATATTTGTTAAATAAAGAAAGGGGGGAATTCTTTTATTGTAAGATAAAATAAAATTGTCGTTTCAATATTTCTCAAAAAGAAAAAACCGGATTTGTTGAATTTCAAAATACTATTTTTAATTAGGGATCTAATAAGTAAAATGTGTTATAAGTTTGATAGAAATTCATAATCCATTGGCTCCGTCTTTATTTCACAATTTTTTTTAAATATTACTTTTTTCTAAAATTTCATAACTAGAGCCGTCAAAACGGGTTTAGCCCATGGTGCATACCCAACCCAACCTATTATTGGGGTAGGGTTGAGATAGAATTTTTCAAACTCATTTAGAACTAAAGCTTATAAGCCCTTATCCCTTGAGGCTTGATCGGGGTCGGGCCGAGGTCGACCCATGAGCCAAAACTTTTTATGTAAGGGCAACTTACAATAATATCACTAGTACATAGTCTAATTACTTAAATACATACTGTGTTGTAAACTATGAATCTTATCAGATTTTGGTACGTCCATATACATGTATCTCGGAATATATGGACTCAAAAGTATGTTAATATGTTCTAGATACACTCTATCTAAGTAGATCCGCATGTATCTAGGATACATAGACAAATCTCGCGCCCTTGCTTCCCTCCCATCTTGCTTGTCACTATCTTATCTCGCTCGCGTATCTGCAATGTGAGATACATGTTAATTACACTAGATTTTTTTGCTAGTGTTATTGAAACAACACCATTGTTTGTCATATTTGATTTGAAAATCTTCTCATTTTCTTGATGTTAGAGTATTATAAGTTTGAAAAGAAAAAAAAATGAAAAATGAAAAAAAGAATGGCTGGCCCAACCCAGTCCTCGGCACTTCTAGGGTTGGGTTGGGTTGGATTGAACATTTTTAGGCCCTTCCAAATGTAGAATCGGCCCGCCCTAGCCCTTCAAATTCCTTGGCCCGCGAGGCTTGGGTCGGGTGGGGCTGGACCGACCCTTTTTGACAACTCTATCCGTAACAAATCATGAGGGAGACTTACATATACATAACACCTTAATCTGGTTTTATTACGTGGATAATTTTGGGTGGGTAATGTTAGCTTATATTGTCCATTCTTAATATTTTCGATTGGTTTGGTTGGAGAAAATGAAAATATCATTATTGTATTTTGTTGAACGTGAAAGAAAAAAAACTTTTTAAAAATAAATAAATTTATGATTTAAGTTGAATCTAACTGCTATTAGAAAGTTATATATCAAAAATTAAAATCATTAATCCTAAAGCAACTTTCACATATAGCAAACATAAAAATCATATTTGTATGTTATAGCTATAATTTGCATAATTGCACTCTATAGCAAATTTTATGTTTGCTGTGGAGCTTTTGATCTGTATAATTCGCTAGATACATCCAATTTTTTACAAATTGTTCAATTTTGTATAAATTTATTTATACATTGTAATTTGTATAATAAGATCTGTATTTGTATAATTATAAGTGTATAGGACGAAAATATATGTATTTGTATTTGTATATATAATTTTCTTTCGTTTTATACAACCACAACCACATTTTATACATTTGTATACCGAATGGGTAATTGTATACCAAAAATGGGTAATTGTATACCGAACCAGATGGCAAAAAAATGGGATGTTTGATGCGAATTACAAATAAAATAAACTATGGCTATAACATTTAATTTGAATTAATAGTTTGTTATTTCATATGATTTTTCCTTAATCCTATTCTTGGTGAATCTAGCAAGAAAGTTCAACCCAAGTCCATATAAAAAGGCCTACTGGATTTATCCAAATTCAATAATATGTGACCCACACAAAGTTAGTTGTTATTTTTGAATTTGTATTTCTCGTTGTTAATACCGACAAGACCCAATCAAATGATGTATGTTGGTTAGTACGGGTTAATTTGGATCAATTTTAAAATAAAAGTGCATTGGTGATTTTCTACACATGTTGTTACAAAGTTTTTCAAGATTTCATCCACAAATTTAAAAATTAATTATTGCGATTCATCAAAATTTGATTTAAAAAATCCTGACAAATAATCATAACGTACTGCTAAGACAAATCTTGATCAATATCAAATGAGAAAATCTTACCATAATCAAAAGCATAGTTCCAATTTTTGAAGTGAACATCATTACTCAAAAATCTCATTTGTCAAATAACACATGTAAAATAGCTTTTAGATCAAAAGGCGCAGGCCCAAGTAAACTTATTTTCTTGTATTTGGGCCCACATTTTAGAACAAAAAGAGTAGGCCCAAGTTCACGAGGCTCATTTGCTGGCCCAAGCCCACAGAATGATTGAGAACACTTGATCAGCTTCCCGCCCTCTCCAGAACATTCTGGTAAATCTCCATTTTTTCAAAAACCAGAACTCTCTGGTGCAATCAAGTTCCTACTATGTCTTCTCACCGCCACAATGTTGAAATTTTTTCAATACCTATAAATACCCACATCACCATGCCTTTATTCAAACAGAAAAAAAAAATCAACAAACAAAATCTCCCAAATTTCACTTCAAAAGAAGAAAAAAAAAGACTTTTCTTTTCTTGAAAATCTTTACTAATGGCGAAATCTGAAGGCAAAGCTATTGGCATTGATCTCGGCACGACTTACAGTTGTGTTGGGGTTTGGCAAAATGATCGTGTAGAGATAATCCCAAATGATCAAGGCAACAGGACTACTCCATCCTA
>JAJOOO010005039.1:0-22305 GCA_029582685.1 Solanum piurae
CAGCTGCCTCAGACCTCTGGAATATGTTTTGTTGCTTCTTTGGTCTTTCCTGGGTCATGCCTTTCTCTATTAGGGATGCTCTTGAAAGTTGGAGTTCACGGGATGTTAAGAAAGCCATCAAGAGTATGTCGATGATGATCCCTGGTGTTATCTTTTGGTGTTTATGGACAGAGAGGAACAAAAGATGTTTTGATGGAATTTCAACTTCTAGAAATCTTTTGCGAGGCAGATGTCTAGTTAGCCTTTTTAGTTGGTCCAAACTGACCCTTGTAAATAATTTAGAACTCTTCTTGGATTTTGTTAGCTCTATAGCTTAGAAAGAGGCTACAAATCCTTTTTTTGTGAGTTTAATTGATCTATCCTTGTAAAGCTTGCATCTTCTTGATGCCTTGAAATGAATCTACTTACTTCATCAAAAAAAAAAAAAAAGTTAAAATGGGTCTTCAACAAAAAAAGTTTATACGTAGTCAAGGTAGGATGTGAACACTTGAGCTCCAATAAGATGACAAGATCAATGGCACTGGAAATTAGTCTGGAAGCCTTAACTCCCCCCTAAAGTCTCATGTTTTACTTGGACAGCCTTAAAGACGCATGTCTCACTCAAGACAATCTTATGAGAAGAAGATTTCAACTGGTCAATAGGTGTTGCATGTGTCAGTTAACATCAGAAAGCATCAACCACCTTTGCAACACACTTTTGGAACATGTTACTAGCCCTTTTTGGTATAAACTGGTCTATGCCCTTCAATATCAGAGATGCTTACACGAGTTGGAGCTCAATGGAAGTTGGAAATCCATCAGAAAAATCTGGATCATGACCCCAACCTGTATTTTGGTGTATTTGGAATGAAAGAAACAAGAGATTTTTCGATGGAGTTTCAACTCCAATTTTAAGCTTAAGGTTAGTTGTTTGGTTAACCTTATTAGCTGGGCTAACTCTTCCCCTGTAAATAACTTAGATCACTACTTGAATTTTGTCATCTACTTAGCGCTATAAGCTTTTTTTTTTTTTTTTTTGATAATGGTAACTTTATAAGCTTTTTGTTTTTACTGAGCTGAAAGATTGCCCTTTTGTGTCTTTGCATATACTGGGACGCCTTAATGAAATCTCACTTCATCAAAAAAATGTATAATCACTAGATCAAGTGCGGAACAGAATATATAGCTATGATCTAGGGTGTGTGAATTTTTGTAGTTAGAACAAGAGGAATTAAGATTGTGTGAAAAAGGCAAGTTTTCTTGTTAATGAAAATAAGGTTGCAATCTGTACAGCTCATATTCCAGTCTAGTATGCTCGAACAATACATGTTGAAATTGATCGAAACTTCACCAAATATAAAGTTACGAGTTGTGTCTTGCGTTTGTTCCATGTGTCATTCGAAAAGAACCAACTGATGTGTTTATCAAGGGTATCAACAACTGGACTTTCCATACACTAGTTTGCAATGGCTTTTAACATTGTTTGTTAATGTAGAGACTTTGTCGGCATTTACAGCTTGTTAATATAGAGACTTTTACAGATGGGTAGCTTTAATAGTTTGTTAATATAGAGGACTTGGTTGACTTTTAACATAGTGAAGGAATGAAAAGAAAGAAAAAGAGATAAGAAAAAAGAAAGAAAATAGTTTTCTCTGCCGAAGAGAGGTGCCATATCACCTTGACTGTAATGACCTCTATTTATTATTAGCATGTTAAATTATAAAACATAAACCTAATGTAGAAACTTAACTGAATTCACCTCTGCAAATAAAAAAAACATGACACCATTGCACACACTGATCTGCAACCAAATCAGTAATAAAATGAAAAATAATGGAGAAAAATCACATGAATATTTTGGAATTTTGTACTATTCGTTGATCATGTATCATATGCTTCTTGTCTATGGAGAATTTTTATTCCCTTCTTCTGAGAGGAGAGGATTTCTCTTTCCGTGTGTATTTCTGTCTTTATTAGTCGACATTTTGAAGCTTTTTTCCCCTTTCATTAATATTATGTTGACAAAAAAGGAAAGAAAAGAAAATTACATTTGTTGCACAATGCTTTGTAAGCTAATCTCAAAGATTCTAGTTGCTAGACTGCAAAAGGTCATATCTAGTATTATAAGTGATGCTCAAGATGTTTTATTCCTCAAAAGGAAGAATGGTGACAGCATTATATTAGCTCATGAATTGGTGCATACTTATTCCAGGACATATATATCCCCAATATACATGATTAGAATAGACCTTCAAAATAGTGAATTAGATTTCTTAGACAATCTATTGGTTGGGTCCTTGAATGTTTGAAAATAGTGAATTATACTATTTTGGTTAATGGAGAATCATCGAGGAGACACATAACTCCTTTTCTATTTGCCATAGCTCTGGAATATCTGAGCAAAAGTCTGAATCAGCTAACACAGGGCAAGGAGTTCCACTTTCATCCTAAATGCTCTAGAATGAGGATAACACATCTATGCTTTGCATATGACCTACTGTTGTTCTCCAGAGGAGACTTACTATCTGTCAAGGCATTTCAACACTGTTTCCAGCAATTCTCTTCAGCTTCTGAACTACAAGCTAACATTGATAAGAGTTCATTATATTGTGAAGGGGATAATTAATCTGAGATAGACAGAATGCTACAGTATCAGGGCTATTCCTATGGAGAACTACAAGTCAACCTTTTGAAGTTGTTCTTGTACCACAACAACTTGTACTGGAGCACTGAATCTTACAAATCTACTAGTTTGGAATCAAGCAGGTATAGGAAATACTTGTTGGGACAATAGTCATAAACATGGCAAATTATGGATCAAATGGATCCATGAGTATCATCTGAAAGATCAACCTTTTGAAGTTGTTCTTGTACCACAACAAGCTTGCTAGATGGTAAGGTATTTGAAACAAGGACTAAACTAGCTGTTATAAGGAATGCTAATCAGACAGATATCTTACTCATTGCCAGGTGATGCCCAACGTACCTTGGAAGTGCCTTATGTTCAAGAACGGTGCAAGGCCCAAAGCAAAGTTCACCAAGTGGCTTCGACTTCAAGAGAAACTGATGACTGCTGATACATCGAGTAAGTAAGCATTTGGATAGAGAGAAATATGAAAATCTTTGAGCAGAAAAGCAGAGAACAGGGAAGTCTAGCCAGAGAAATTGCTATTGTTTGTTGTTTCATATATAAATAAATTAAAATTAAAAAAGATCCAACAAAATAAAACTTCAATAGTCACTCCTTTTACTGCTGATGAATAATCAAAATGCTCAAATATTGATCTGACCAAATTCAATATCTCCGACATAATCTGAAGTAAGAATAATGGAAAAATACCTTGATATTACAGCCTATTTTAAAAAAATTAAATAGGAACATTCAATTAAGAACATTCATACTAAATGAGTAGTATTTCATCATTTGGGCGACTGAAAACTCCAAAGTGTTTGCACTTATCAAATCAAGAAGTTTATTGAACAAACATATACAAACAAATATCTTATTTTTTGAGAAGGTAAAAATAATAATAAGATATTTGTTTGTATCTATTTGTTCAATAAATTTCTTGATTTGATAAGTGCAAAGACTTTGGACATAAAATATCTTATGTGCATAAAATTTAAGATGAAAAACTCAATAAGTGAACCCATTCAAGATTAATCAAATCTCACAAAATGGACAAAACAAAAAAAACATGAAGACTTTATCACTACAAAGCAAGAATATTGGATAACAGAGATACAATTTTTTAATTAAAGTAATTATAGTATGTTTCACAAATATTGAAAAATGTGTATTAGAGCAAACACAATATTGTAGCAGCAAAAAGATTATACAAAGCAATAAAAAGATAAAATAAAAACAACAATCAGTGGAGTATGATTGGCGGCCTACGTTCTGTTCTAGCTGTATGAAGTTTGGCCATGAGCTTCCCGCAATGTTGGAACAAGACTGATGGGGGTGTGATGGAAGGGGAGTTTCAGGAGAAGAAGAAAAAGGAGGAGGCCCCAGCCTCCCGTGTGGAAAGTAATGCAGGGTCAAGCTACCAAAGATGAGACAAGGATGGTTAAGACTAAAATTCCATTGGTAGAAGAGACAAAGAATGAGGATGTTTCAAAGGAACCAGAACTACTGGCATCATCTGGTTGCTTGATACGATCGAATATACCAGTCCTAAATAGCTTCCAAAGTATAACCATGGAGGCATCCACAAGTACAGGCGACCCCATGGGTCTTCACCCACCACGAGATTAGTTACGTGGAATGTTAGAGTGCTGAATCAGCCCTTCAAACAGAAAGAGGACAGGCTCTTTCTTAATAATAATAAGGTGGATGTGGTGGGACTCATTGAAACTAGAGTAAAGGAAAACAAGGCTCAAAACATTATAAATAAGTTAGGAGTTGACTGGATTGCAACTATCCAATGGGAAGGAATGGAAGAATCTAGTTACTGTGGAAGAATTCGGCCCAAATACAAGTAGAGAAGTTAAGTGAGAAATTCATCCATTGTACACTCAGTGACCGTACAAGTGACTTTAAGAGTAAGCTCACAGTTGTGTATGCCAAGAATGACAGTCCTACGAGAGCTCAACTTTGGTTAGAGTTGATTGGGATAGGGAGACTACCTCATGAGTGCTGGATTATAGCAGGAGACTTCAACAATGTCCTCTCATCAGAAGATAGATTGGGATCCCATGTGTTGCCAGGTGAAACTCAAGACTTCCAGGCCTCCATAGACACTTTGGGACTTACAGCATTGAAAGTCATAGGGTGCAATTATACTTTCCGTAATAAACAACAGGGTAGTAGCAGAGTTTACTCTAACATAGATTGATGATTTGGTAACTTCCCCTGGATGACAGATTATAGTCATGTGGAGGCTGACTACCTAGGCTCTGGTATATCTGATCATTCCCCTATACTGATACAGGTATGTCCCCCCCCTTATTCAAATCCTAAGTCATTCAGGTTATTCAAAACAGTTCTGAATCATCCAGATATTGGTAGACTAGTTGATGAAGATTGGCATAAGCAGGTTAGGGGAACAGCAATGGAACCATTGTGGCAAAAACTGAAACACGTGAAGATTGGATTAAAGGATCTAAATACTTACATGGAATCTTATGGTCAGAAATTGGTGCAGGCAAGACAGGAGTTAGAAATCACTCAGAGCAGCTTAATTACAAATCCTTTGTGTCCAAGGCTAATTGAAAAGGAGAAACACCTATTGGGAGAACTCAGGAAATGGAGTGATGTTGAGACTCTAGTGTTGCAACAAAAAATCTAGAGTGAACTGAATAAAAAGTGGAGATGCTAACACAAAGTTTTTTCATGCCCAGGTGAAGATCAGGGAAAGTAAAAATTCTTTTACTTCAGTGTATGATAATGCAGGCACAAAGGTGCATGATCCTCAGCTGGTGGAAGCTGAATTTATTAGATTCTACTCAGAACTAATGGGGGCTAGAGCTGAAAATCTACCAAGCCCTAATGCTGCTTTCATTAGAGAGGGGCCTTGCCTAACATATGAACAGAAATGTAGGCTAGTGATCCCTGTAACTGAAGAAGAGATCATGCTTGCTATCAAAAGTATGCCTGCTGATAAGTCTCCTGGGATTGATGGATTTCCAATAGAACTTTTTGTGAAGAACTGGACAATAGTCAAATCAGATGTGGTTAAGGCTATCCTGGAATTTTTCCACACGGGTAAAATGCTCAAAGCCTTTAGTTGTACTGCAGTTACTCTTATCCCTAAAGTCCCTAATCCCATCCAGGTAAAAGACTGCAGACCTATAGCTTGTTGCACCACATTCTATAAGATCATTACAAAAATCTTAACGAACAGAATAAAGCTAGTGATTGACCATATTGTTAGTCCTGCACAGTCTGCATTCATAGAGGGAAGGAGTATTATAGATAATGTGCTCATCAGTCATGAAATCCTAAAGTGGTACACTAGGAAAGGGCTATCTCCTCGATGTGTTATGAAGGTAGACCTAAGAAAGGCTTATGATTCCATAGAATGGTACTTCTTAAAATCAGTCTTGGCAGAGTTGGGGTTTCTCTACTTAATGATAAAGTGGGTGATGGCATGTGTTACCTCAGTATCACTCTTTTTTGTTGTTTGGAGGACTCACAACACCCTTTGAGGGGAAGAAAGGTATAAGGCAAGGGGACCCTATATCTCCTTACCTTTTTGTGCTTGCTATGGAATACCTCCAAAGAGAACTCACTCAATTGGATAAGAGAATTGAATTTCAGTACTATCTCAGGTGTAAAAGGATGGGTGTCACTCATGTTTGTTTTGCAGATGACCTACTGCTCTTCTGCAAGGCTGAGGTGTAGTCTACTCAGATGTTACATGATACTCTCATCAGGTTTTCTAATGCTTCAAGGCTGCAGGCTAACACAGATAAGAGTTGTATATATATGACTAGGGTGGAACCTAGGCTGAGACAGGAAATCCTAGACTATCTTGGTTATCAAGAAGGTGAGTTAACCATTTAAATATTTGGGGGTTCCTATATCCTCCAAGAAATTGACTGTGGGACAGTGCTTACCAATAGTTGAAAAGATAACTGCAAAAATCAGGTGCAGGTCAGCTAAGTTGTTGTCCTATGCTGAAGGACCCAACTAATTAAATCAGTTATATTTGGCATTCAAACATATTGGGGCCAGATCTTTTTGTTGCCTAAAAAAGAATATTGAAAATGATAGAAAGTATCTGTAGAACCTACTTGTGGACAGGTAATACTCTGAGTTCCAAGAAAGCTTTAATATCCTGGGCAAAGCTGTGTACTCCTCAAGCTGCTGATGGCCAGAACTTAATAAATATAACACTTAGGAATCAAGCAGCCATCCTAAAGCTATTGTGGGCAGCAACAAAAGAGAAGGAAAGCTTGTGGATACAATTGTTGCAGGTTTATTATATGAAAGGGCAATCTGTGGAAGTATGTTCAATGAATGCTACTTGGGTGTTGATAAAGATTGTTACACAACAATTACAAGGTGATCTAAGGAGCAGGTTAGCACTGATGGTCCACAATGGTAAATTCTCTATAAAAAAGATGTACATTAGCCTACTTCCTATTTACAAGAAGGTTCCATGGAAGAGTATTGTTTTGCATCCCATCATCCATCCAAGATTTAAATTCACATGTTGGCTAGCTGCTTGGCAAAGACTCGCTACAGCTGACAGACTACTGAAAATTGGAGTCCAAGTTCCCTAGAGTGCAGTTTCTGTAACAAGGCAATGGAGACTGTAGAGCATTGTTCTTTGATTGCTCTATCACTAAGGCTATCTGGACAAGATTACTGATTTGGTTAGGCTATTCCAGAAGTATTGGTGACTGGAAAAATGAACTACAATGGGTCAACACTCAGGCTAAAGGTACATCTGGAAAGCGTGTTCTAGTTAGTTGTGGTTTCATTACACTGGTTGCATTGCTATGGAGGGAAAGGAACAAAATTAGGTTTGAACAGGGCCAGCTTCAAGTGGACAAGTTGGGCAGGGAAATTGCATATCATCTTCATGTGAGAGCTCAAGGTCGTCCAAGTTGGAAGGCTGCTCTTACTTTGATAGCTGGAGTTCCATAGAGTCAGGCAGACATTGGCTTAGTTTTGTTATTCCTTTTGAATGTCAAGGTAGTCATTGAATAGATTGAGATAGATTTGATTGTAAGCCTATACATAGTGCCTTCTGTTAGTAGGAAATGTATAGACGGTGTGGCTGTCCAGTTATGAGAAATAGGTGGTCTGCACCTATTTAGTTTTGTAGTGATTCACTTTGGTTTTGAAATGAAACTATTTCGTTCACCAAAAAAAAAAAAAAAAAAAGTAATAAGGAAAAATAGGTTTATGTGGCAATTTTAGGCTCATACTTCTTCTAAAAATGAGCAAAAAAGATTTGGCATTTTCCCACTTTAATTATGTGAAGAAATCTATATAATACCTGGAAATATTTAGGCATCAACAGTGGAAGGCCATTCCAGTTCGGTATGATCGTAAGCTTCCTCAATAGTCACCTGAGCTTTGTTCTTGTGCTTCCTCAGGGAGTCGTCACCATGCGTGCACCGATAGAGAAAAGGGGTAAGATATAATTTTTTTTCCTTGTTAGGATTATCTGGGGAAGGGAAAAGTTTTGGGTGCCAACGGAGAAGGATCTCTAGCGGAGAACCACAGCTACGACCCAATTTATCTTACAATAACCAGCAACTTCTACCCAAAAATATAAATCCTTTCAATTTTCAACCTAACAATTAATTTAATTTTTGGCACATGCGGAATTAGTCAATACTCTAAGTGGGTTTTTGACCCTTCCATCTTGCAATAAGTGTTTGGCCAATCTGTTTTTCATAAGCTCAAAAGTAGCTTTTCCCCAAAGAAAGAAAATTGAAAAACATTTTTGAGAAAAATACACTTAGAAGCACTTTGAAAAAGCTTGGCCAAACATTAATTGTTACTCAAAAGTGCTTTCAAAATTTATCAGTCAAACACAAACTGTTTCTCACCAAAAAGTACTTTTGGAAAAAACACATTTCAAAATAAGCTCATTTTAGAAGTTTGGCCAAATATGTATAAGCCTCGTGTTCACTTTGGTATATATGAGCCTTACATGTTTTGCCTTGGGATTTGGGTTTGATAAAAAAAACCATGATCTTAAGGTGGTGAGGATAGCCTAGTCACAGGAGGATTGTGATACAAACGAGGTCGTAGACTTCGATCATGTGATAGTTGTGTTGTTTGGTTCATTAGCCAGTATGGTAAATTGAAGTCGTGGATTGAGAAATTTGTTGTGGATTTAAAGGGTGACAATGCAGATGCCTTTGGGTTCACGAGAAATAGGGAATTTCTAGTGGTGAAATATCCTGAGAATCTTTTATCATAGGATCTAGAGAACATGAAATATAAGGATCTTGATATCCATGGTAGGTGTTGTTCATTCTTCTTGAGCAAATACGTTGAGAGTTTAGTGTTGCTTGATAGAAGCGTCGTGGGGCCACTATTGATCCTTCTGATTCCGAAGAGGCAACAGAGTTACAATCTCAATGTTCCACTATGACGATATTACAAGATTGCAACACTCTTGGGATTAAAGGATGAAATAATTGGGGGAGAAAAAATTATGCACTTAATTGACAAGATGTTTGTTGAGCAATTAGAAATTGTTTTTTTTCTAGATTTAGAACAACAAATCAATAGCTTAATTAGTATAAAATTTGCAAACTCTAAAGAATCTATACAATTGTAGCATAACACTAACCCCAAAGAGAAAGTAGTATATTTCAAATACCTTTTGTGAGTGCTTCAGTTGTAGGACACTATTTGGACTCTTCAAGTCTCAATCTAGGGTAAGCAAAATTCAACTCTTTAGATAGGAAAAGATGAATTGAGGAAGTGCATTATGTATTTGTAGAGAAAATGGTTTTATACTTAACCAAATTCATAAGCTCCCTTTAAACTTAACTCTAGTTTTCATTTTGACACCTCAACTAAGACATGTTCCTATTTGACATTCCATGTTTTATGTATTTGGCCAAGTACAAAATCATTTTTTCTCTAAAAATATATATTGAACTTCCTCAATTTCTCTCTCCCTCTAAAGAGTTCAAATCACGCCCAAAAACATAAGCTAGCACTCATAAAAGGTATTTGGAATTTACTACCATCTAAAAAAATCACTATTTTTCCTTTTGGGTTAGTGTTATGCTGCAAACTGCACTTATATATGCTCTTTACGGTACAACAAAAGAGACATAGTAGCAATAGATTTTCCTTTAGCAGTAATAAATAAGTTAATGCCATTGCATCCGAAGTCACTAAAGCCTTTAGCGGCATTTATATTGAGTAATTGCTATAAATACTCATATTTATTATTCCCACAAAATCCTTTATTTGTTGTAATGTCAGGGTTTGCAAATTTTAATAGTAGTAAAGGTAATAATTTGATATTCTAAATTTAGCAAAAACAACTTTTTATGTATAATTTGTTACTAAAAATGAGCAGATTTTATGTGTTGATAATCTCAGTAAAAGCAAACAGAGTCTATTTGAAAATATCCATTGTTTTCCTTTGTGAAACAAAGGGAAACCCAATACACAAAATGCAAGGTCCGGGGAAGGGTTGTACCCTAATGGGTATGATGTAAGCAATCTATTTCATAAAACAATTTGGGGTTCATCTAATATTTATGGTCAATTACGTCATATTGATCCTTGATGGTTTCTTGAGTAGGATTTGAATTGTGTTTTCTTGTATGATGTGTTAAAATGATTTTGTTTCACTTGTTCACTTCTTTTAAGTATGACACCACTTACTTAAACTTATATGTATGCCATGGTATCTCAAGTAAAGTTAAATATCAAACCCAGTGGTTTGGGCTTGGGACTTCCATATTGGAGGTCTCAAGTTTGAAACCCCTTGGCAGCGAAAGTAAAGGATTTGCCTTCTGGGTCGAGCTCATCACACCATGCTTGCCTAGTGTGGGTTACTTCTCCTGTGTGCATCCAAAGGTTACCGGATGCAGGTTTCCCTTGTCATAAAAAAAAATAGGAATAGTTGATGATTTCAATTAAAATACACCTTTATTTCTTATTTGGATAGTTTGGGGATTCCATGCTACTTATTATTATTAATTTTCTGCTGGTTCTTGGTGATTATTGTTATAAGTGCTCCTTTTGTTCTTGTGTTGATTTGACAATGTGAATAGAAATTTTGTCCACTATAAAAAAAAAGCAATGGAAATGGAATTCCTCCTACAATAATAAAGTCATAAAGAGAAAAGTTAATCCAAACCATCACCAAATTATTTTGACATTAAAGGAGGAACTAAATAAGGAGATGAATTTTCAATCCCCCAAGTAAATGCATTGAAATGTATTTGACAACAAAATATGGTTTCAAGGAAAAGATATAAAAAGATAAGTTTGAAAAAGGGGGCATATAAAAGGGAAAAAATCAACAAAAATGGGATTCCTTCTACAATAATGAAGTCATATAGAGAAATTAATTTGAATCATCTTTTGACAGTGAAGGAGGAATCAAATTAGGAGATTTATTATACCTTACTTCCCTATCCCTTTTACTTCCATTTTCCTTTCTCCTCTTTCCTTTACTTTTTTTTTTTTTTGAAATTGGTAAATTGTATTCTTCAGCATTAAGGCTATGCTGGCCACCTCCAAAAAGTTTACGGGAAAGGAAAAGAGAGATACTTACAAGGAGCCTATAAAATCCACTAATTGGATTTCCCCTTCTATACTCTGTTCTTTACACCAAAAACCTACTGAAGTAATAAATTTCCACTTAATCTTCAAAATAGAGGATTTTTTTCCTTCAAAGATCCTCTGGTTCCTCTCCTTCCATATGGTCCACCAAATGCATGTTGGGACTGTCCTCCACCATCTTTACTGGCTTTTGCTTCCTCCTCTTCTGATCCAACAGCTAAGCAAGTCTACACAAGTCTACAGTATGTTCAGGCATGATCCAGTTGATTCCAGCAATGGAAGTGAACATAGCCCAAACTTGTGTTGTTACTTTGCAATGCATGAAAATGTGTTATTGATTTCTAGTGCCTCCTTGCAGAGGAGGCATCTAGATGCTATGATGGACCCCCCTTTTTTGCAATGCCTCATGTGTCAAGCATGCTTTCCTAGCTACTAGCCAAGTGAAGCATTTCACTTTATTAGGAGCCACACTCTTCCATATAGTATTCCAAGGTCCCGTTGACTTGCCTGCAGCTACACTCAGTCCCCTTTTGTATACCCTGTTAACACAGTGAAAATTACATCATTGTGGTGCCCCCAAATGAGTTAGTCTGAGTCTGCATTAGTGCCTGGGAAATTTCCTATTAGGTTTAGAAAATCTGCTAACCATGGTATTTCCCAATAATTTAGGAGTCTTCTGAACGTCAGGTTCCACCCTTGAGGGGACCACATTTCTTGTATATGGCATCCAGTATTCAAGTTATTGAAAACAGTTCAGGGAAAAGGGAATGAAGAGTGCCATGACCACTTCAGTCCTCTTCCCAAAAAAGTACCTTGCCTCCCCTACCAAATCTAACTTTAGCGTTAAGCTTGAGAGTCATCCATAGATTCCTGATAGATTTCCAAACCCCAACCTCATAGGTATTAGTCACTTTATTAGTGCACCAACGCTGAATATATTCATGGTCTTTAGATAGAGAGAAATTGCTACTGTTTGTTGTTTCAGAGCTTAAATTCTAGTTATTTTAGCTCTGTAGAACACATATTTGCTGAGTTTAAAGCTTAGGATAGCAGAGTGTGTTCCTTCCGCTATGATTTTGTAAATGCTTCACATTTGGTAACTAATACAAAGTTCAGTTACCAAAACAATAAAAAATCAAAGAGGGGAAAAAAGTTAAACAAAAAATACTTAAACCAATCAAACTTGAAGTATCATACCGTCCATTGGCTTTACACCAGAGGTTTCTCATAGATGGTTGAATTGCTCTTCTCTACCGTTTCTTATCTATAACAACGTAAAGTGAACGAAAAGAAATCAGAATAATCAAGTAACTCTAAAATGACATGTGAGAATCAAATTTAATACAAGGAAACTTTAATTTTTTCTTTTTCTAATTTTTCTCTATCTCTGTTACTTCAACTACAGATTATATAATCACAAACACTTTTTAGTCTGTTTGGAGACATCCGGTTAGAACTCCAAAGTGTTTGCACTTTTCAAATCAAATAGAATCCAGAAGTTTATTGAACAAACAGATACAAACAAATCACAAGTTTATGTAGCAATTCTAGGCTTATCTCTCAAAGAAGATGTGAAGAAAGCTCTATAGTACCTGGAAATAGTTAGGCCATTTCAGATCGGTATCATCGTAAGCTTCCTTCGTCGTCATCCTTTGCCGCTCGTCGGAGAAATGGGCAGGTTAGCCGCACCTAATGTGTCCCCAAAAGAGAAAGGGGCAAGAGGAAAAAAAAAATCATGTGAAAAGGGGGAAATATGAAACATTTTTACCTTTTTGTGAATTGACCTAATATTTACTGAACTAAAAAATAAAAAAATAATATTAAAAAAAGGTCAAGTCCTCAAAAAATTATTTCAATTGTTTTTTTACCCCCTTCATTTAAAAAAAATAATTGGGTGTGAATAAACTGAAAATAGTTAGAAATTCTTTAGCTATTCAAATTAGACTATGTTGTAACAATCATTCTGAGTTCATTACTTGAATTAATTGAGTTGGAAACATATGAATAAAGTCACACTTTTGCAAGTTCGTTATTAGGATTTAGGAGTAGTTCCTATGAAGGTTCAGACTAATGACATATACAATGCTTGAATTTTCGATGTACATGGTGCATAGTTAGTTCTCATTCTTAGAGACTGAGTGTAATAAGAGCATTCGTCGACAGAAGGATCACCCTAAAAGGATCATCTTGTGGCAGTTGAAAACGAATTAAATCAGAATTTGATATCAATCATCTCGTGGCTATTGAAAACAAATTAAATCAGATGTTGATATCAATGGCAGGTGTTAGTATTTGATGATGTTTGATGCAAAGTTGCTTTTAGTATAGAGTATGGATTCCTTTTACTGTATTGAGATTTCTTCACTGATCAATTACTCAACAATCTAAGGTTTGGTATGCCAATGCCACTCATTCAAACTGACAAGTCCAGTTACAAGCAATTCAACCAAATACCTGACACAGTGAACTTTCTCATGAACAACATCTTGTGTATAAAACTTACCCTCATTCTAATGCATCTATTGATTTGATGTAAAACACGCAGTCCAGTTAAGTTTTTTTCCTACAAAAGGGTGTATCGTCTTTTGCTTGGTTTAAGTAAATTTGGAAACTGAGTCAGTTTCTTAGAGGGTGTTTGGATTGGCTTAAAAGTTGGTCAAACCTACTTTAAAGTTAGTTTTTGACTTCCGGAAGTGTTTGGAAAATATAAAAATACCTTCAAATAAGTGAAGAATGACTTAAAATATGTTAGAAAGTGTTTGGCAAGGTTAAAAATAACTTCAAATAAGTTAAAAATGACTTAAAATAAGTTAAGAACCAAAAATAGGCATCCCCTACTTTTTTTTTTACTTAAAAGTCATTTAAGTTTGACTTTATATTTTTGACTTACAAGCTATTTTTTTAAGCCAATCCAAACATGCTCTAACTCTCCAAAACTGAAGAAAGAAAAGAAAAACTGAAGAAACCAAAAATTCTTCACTAACTCATTCATGAGCAGGCAGTAATTTTCAATTGGAAAAGGAAACATTACAAACCGCAAGGATGAGATCGACAAATTCCGCCACGGCTTCCCTCCAATCTTTTAACATGTTATCAGAGACTCCGGGTAATCCAAGATTCCAATCCAAACACTTTTAAATGAATTTCAGTTTGTATTTTCTGAACCAACATCTCTTCCACCATTTAGAGCACATTCTCATGTTATTCCTCTGTTACCAAATTCTAAACCTCCAAACATCAAAGCTTATCATTACCCTCAATAGAATGAAACTGAGAACCAAGTTGCTGCTTTATTACAATCTTGTCTGCTAACCATCTTTGCTACAAATCTTGGCTGGTTATTCCTGATTATCCTGAGATCAAAGCCAAGATTTTAGCAGAGTCACATGATTCTCCAACAGGAGGGCACGGAAGTTACTTGAAAATTCTCAAAAGGGTATCTGCAAATTTTTACTGGCCTTGTTTGAAGCATGATGCTAAGTTGTTTGTCCAGAATTTTTTGATATGCCTACAGCATAATTATGAAATGTTAGTTCCAGTTGGTTTCTTACAGCCTATACCTGTTCCTAACAGAGTTTGGGAGGATAGCTCCCAAACTTCATTGTTGGACTTCCTCCTAATGTCTTTGATACTATTCTTGTGGTGGTGGACGAGTTTAGCAAATACAGCCATTTCTTGCTTTATCTCATCCCTTTACTGCTAGAACAATGGTTGATGTTTTTTGTAATGAAATTGTCAGGTTGCATGGTTTACACCGCTCCGTTCTTTCGGATCGTGATGTTGTTTTACAAGTGCATTTTGGTAGGAACTTTTTCGCCTTAGTCGCACTTGTCTCAGTATGGGTATATCATGTCATCCCAATCTGACATTCAAATGAAGGTGTGGTCAATCGATACCTTGAAACTTACTTGCACTATTTTGCTGACGACAAGCCAAAATCATGGCTACAGTATCTACCTTGGGCTAAAATACTCTTTCAACAGTGGCTACCATTCTTCCACCAGTATGACTCGGAACCACCACTCTTGCATCCCTTTGTTCATGAAGTGATGGAGAAACTAAAATTGTTGAACTTGAACAGCACTTGTGTAGCAAGATCAAATGTTAACAGTACTAAGCTCCAGTCTAATGAAGGTTCAATCAAGAATGAAATCTCAAGCTGATTACAAGCAGCGTGACCTATCTTTTCATGTGGTTGATGCCATATTCCTTCGTTTGCGACCTTATTGGCAGAAGAGTTTAGCCAAACGTCCAAATGAGAAACACTCACCTAGATATGACCATACAAAGTTATTCGCGAAGTTGGTCTTGTTGCTTATGAATTGCTGCTACCTCAAACATCCAAGGTACATTTGATTTTTGAAGTCTCGTTGTTTCGTCCTGCTTGTGATTGTTCAGATATTGCTTCCCCTCCACCCTTACCACTATTGGGTGAATTGGAATTTATGGTGGAACCTGAAAAAGGTTTATCACATCCATGGGTGAAAGAATTGGGAGTGCCAACTCTGAAATCACTTATTCAATGGTGCCGTAGAGCAGTTGAAGAGGTTAGTTGGGAAGACTATGACTTGCTTGCTGTTCATGCCTCAAGGACAAGGCATCTTTCGGAGGGATACCAATCCACCTCTCCAGACGTACTTCAGAAGAAACTATCAACAAAAGGTTAAAGGTTTAAAGAGTTCTGGACAAACACAACTGCTACAACACTGTTCCCTTGATTTGCAGAGTTGGTCTAGCAGTTATTATTCCTAGTTTATAGTTTATTGTGTAAGTCTTATCCTATTATGTTCTCTATAATTATGTAATTAGGATTATGTTTATTTTTTGAAAAATGTAACTTTTAAATATGTAAGTAGGATTAATTATTTGGGTTATACAACAACATACCCAATGAAATCCCACAATTGGTGTTTGGGAAAGGTAGGATGTACGCAGACCTTACCTCTACCTCGTGGGGTAGAGAGGCTGTTTTTTAAAAGACCTTCGGCTCAAGTGTAGCAAATCCAGGTACAAAGAAGGAGAGAGTGAAGAAAATATAGCACGTAACAAGAAAACAGTAGAAGTCTACCAGAACGGAGCAAAAATAACAAAATAGTGCGATAATCAATACATAATAAACAACATACTAGGATAGGTTATTGAAAACAATAGTAAACAATGATAAATATCAAAAACAAGAACTACAATAATATAACTAGTACGATGGAAAACACCAACCACCCTAAGCAGGACAACACTACACTACACTACACTGCCTACTAACCTTCTAACCTAATATGTGTCCTCCACGCCCTCGTATCTAAGTTCATGTCCTTGGTAACCTAAAGTTGCATCATGTCACGACTTATCAGCTCTCTCCAATACTTTTTTGGCTGGGCTCTCAAATTTTCCAATGATGGGATATCCTCATATGAGAAAAGTAAACCCTTTTTGGGGATCGTAACCCTATTTATAAATGCACAAGTTAATGTAATTCTAGTTTAGCCCATCATTAAACTAGAAATAAGTCAATAACATCCAAGTATATACACACAAGGCCTCATACTTTATGAAGGGTATTTAGACCCATTTAACTTTTAACCTTACTAGATTGCTATTAATTTGGGTCAACCTTTTTAAAGAGAGCAACCAACAGAGGTTGCTACTAATTTTCTCGAGATTAGAGTTCTGCTGTTTACTAAAGCAATTTGAGTGATGATTCTGTTAAGGAATAAGAAACAGGTTCGATGTTAAAGAGGTAACAGCATAGTTTCCGAGCCAAGTTATGAAATTATTAGCGAGAATGGTGCTGCTGGAAGTCACCCAACTTAAATTCAACAGGAGCCATTGATTTATTGAGTGGAACACAGTAGTTGTGGTTTGGGGAACTCTCTTCCAACTTTTTTTTTTGCTAGTCCAAACACTAATTATGCAAATCTGCAGTTTGTTTGTTTTTACCTTTTCGGTTGTAAGAAGTGATTTGGAGCTTTTGATTACCAACTTATCTTTTTTCTGTAAAGGCTCAAATTTCATTTTTCTTGATGAGCTATTTGGCCGGAATTTGCAGAAAAATGGTGGCAAAAATCTGTTACGAAAGTTGGGCAGATCAATTTGTTGAAAAATAATAGCCGGAATATGTACAAAAATAGTCATTGCAGATTTGTTTTGCCCAAAAAAATCTGGAAGACCCAGAAAGACACTTCGGCCACAGATCAATGGAAGGTGGTGGTGGTGGCAGGAAGAGAAGGGGGAAGGTAAGAGATCGAGGTTGGTGGTGGGATATATTTGCTTGGACTCTTCAAGTCTTCAATCTCAATCTACGGCTTTAGAGAGATATTAGGAAAAACCGCATAGAGAAAGTTAGGAATTTCCCCCAAAATGTGGACTTTTGGCTGCCAAATTCCAGGAATGTAGAAGTTTTGTGAGAATTTTGATAATATGCAAATTCCATGAATGTGATTGCATACGTCCTAAGTTAACTGAGTTAACGATCAGTCTGGTAGTAGTAATAGCTCAAATCACATTCAGATGTTTTATAGAACTCAGTGCTGGAATGCAATTTATGAATCTCAATTGCCAGCTGTGACTTGTAAGTCTCAATGGATAATTATGTTTTACTATTTCCAAGATTCTGACCATGTTGCAGAGAGTATTCATAGTTGAATTTTTATATCTGATTTTGAGAACTAATATTCGTAGTTGAAAATTGCAATAATGGACACGTTCATAGTCTGCAACTTATCTTTTTAGATTCCTGACATGCAGAGAATATTTGTATAGCACATTCACGAGTTGCAACTATGTGATATTACTTGTCAATTCAGCAAATCAAATTGTACAGTTCTCAGAATTTTTGTAATCAGTTGTACTTAAGTCGTAAGTCACCTTTGAGCTAACTTGTAAATTACATTTCTTAAATGTGTTATCTGTGTTTGTAGTACACACCCGTGCCTGTTGATTGACCTGTGTACATTGTAACTCAAATCGTATTTGATGAATACGATTTCTTCCAACTATTTAAGGGTGGATGCAACAGGTTATTTTATGCACTTTATCCACAATTACCATCTGATTAAAAAATTATATTTAACAAATCATTGAAGGTTAAAAAGATTGTCAAGGTATGTACATCATTTTATAAAAATAAAAATTGTGTACATATTTACGTGTTAAATGTTCACCGGACATGTCAACATTTCAAGATAGGATTCAAGTCAGTTTACATTGAAGTGGGTGAAGTCATTACAGATACTGAAGAAGTGAAGTATAGTTTTTTGACCCCAAGTCTTTACATTGGGGTGGTGAAGTCCCTTAAAAACACAAGGCATTTAAAATCCATAGACTTTTTTCGACCCCAAAGTCTTTATGTGAATGAGAGAGCACAAGGGAAAAGGAGAGTACAAATAATGATATGCAATTCCTTCTAGTGTAGCTCTAACTTGTCATGGCAAAGAGACGACCACAGTGAACAAAGTAAAGAGGATTTCCAGTTTCTCCAATGTTAGCTAGAGAGCCTGCAATATATACAATTAGCAGTTTCTAATCTGGAATCTATTATGGGACAACGACTAATGAACGCAATAATAACAAAAGCAAAGAGTCAGTTTCAATGATCACATCCAACATATAATTTTGAACAGCCATTGAATTCCTTTCCACTGTGCCGAACATTCAGCCCTGTTGTTGTTGGTACAGATACCAAAATAAGTGTGGAATCATAATTCCTTCATGGTCCCTTAAACAATGACCTCTAGCAGCTAGCTTCCCTGGATTTCCTTTCCAACAGCCATCAGTGTTTAGTTTAAACCAGTTATGATCAGGTAATTTTTTTACCATCTGATGACTCTTTTATGTAACACTGGATTGTTTGTATTTTTTTTCAAGTCGAAGTATTAGTATATCCATTCATGAATATGGTCAAACTGGCCATATACAAGGGTTATACCACAAAGTAAAGAATCTACGGAACATAATTCTCTACGAACTCCACCCCCTCATCTATACAACTATACAACTGAGACCTTTCTGTTTACGCCAAAAGAAAATGAGGGATCGGAGACTACTCCTCAACTGAGAGAAACTCGACTCTACTCCTTCAAAATCTCTCCTATTTCTCTCAATCTCCAAACAAGACCGCACTAAAGAAAGCACAACCATATTCCAAGCCCTTCATTTTCTTCTCCTCTCGCTCTTCCAACTGAACATCAACTCTTTCACAGTATTTGATATTGCCCATGGGGTCCCAAACTACCTTCTTGTCCATTATATTTAACAATCAAAAGTGACAAGAACTTCCAAAGCATTGACAGAAACACTAGATTATTATCCAACTATGGGGAGGCCATATTGCTGTTGAATAAAGCGAGCAGTTTTCTCAAAGAGATTAGGGAGACTGCGGAGAACCCTGGACTTAATTATGATGATTATGGTTGGGGCCGAAATCCAAAAGAAGAGGAAGAGGAGGAAGAAAATGATTGCATCGAATTAGTGCATGATAGGGAAGAGGATGATTAGCATGTTCTACTTGAATTATGATGTGTGGTGCCTTAGAGATATTATGGTGTTGCTTTAAATTTTTCTACTTTGTTATGAATAAAATTTGTAACCTTTACAAATTATCTCTTAAACACTAAGAACATTTTCAGAAACTATAAACAGCTACCAACTCTCCTAAAACCAACTATTTAATTCATTTTTCTTTGATAGACTTATGATAAGTTAAACATTAACCAAATGACTTCAGTACATTCGATTTTATTTATATTCAATTTTGTAAAAGCTGTCAATACTTGTATTTTGTCTGGAAAAGTTATTGCTTTACCTTAGTCCGAGATGAGTACAAAAACTCAAATTTCACAAATATACTTAGGTTTCAGAAGATTCAAGCCGTTTTTCAACAACTATGTGCTTACTAAAACTATCCTCTTCCTTTGTGTTTCTGAGTACAAACTCAAAACCACAAAATCTGAACAACAATGCGAATTCGGCACCAATAACTTACCCAACAAAAACAGTAAAATATTAGAGAAAAGCAATAGCATGCAAATCAGACTATGAGAGGAACAAAAGGAGCAAAATTTCTGATGAAATTGAGCAAAAGCTACATATATATACAAGCAAACATGGAGTCTGGGAATCAGGAAAATTCAAAATGCAGACAAATTCATCAAAAATAAAAATAGAAGGTTGAAATCAGCAGGAAATCAAAATATTGTATGCCTCAATAGATTAGTTAATGACTTACCTAAAATCGGAGTGGAGTCCGGGAAGGGGGAATTGCGCACTGTTGGGGCTTTTCCGTGAAACCTAATAATGGAGTTTGCGGAAGAAGAAGAAGTGAGAGTGCCTGAAGCTGAAGCATGGCAATGAAGTCCCGCCGGCGACATTGAAGATTAGGAGAACGTCTCTTTGTATTGTAGTTGTAGTTAATTAATAAAAGCCTAATCACGTACCTACACACATTTATTTACTTAAATTAATACACGTGGTTAAAAATTAAATTTATTCTTTTATCCGCCAGCCAATCCGTAAATTGGAAGTGTAAGACTATTTATTTAAGAGAGAAGTATAAAAACACTCTAAGCGCAAATTATTAGTTTCATTTCCGAATTATTAACATCCTTAAAAATACTCTTCAATTTGATTAACTAAACTTAGATACACCTCTAATACACTCTCGATATGCAATGTGTTGCTTTACTGAACTCGAATTGAGAGAGAAGCATTTGTGTTCTATTCAAGAATCAATCGGCAAAAGCTTAAAAGAACTCTAACATAAGGAACAAGATGAGGCCAATTCAGGTAAACAATAAAAAACTTGGCCAAATTATGTTAAGGTTATGGGGTGTGGACGTGTAGTTTCTGGTAACAACAACTACAACATACCCAGTGAAATCTCACACAAGTGTTGTTTGAAAAGGATAGAGTGTACACAAGTCTTACCACTATCTCATCGGGAAATTATCTTTACATTCAATGGCCAGCAATGTGTATTTAGTTATTACTCCCTCCATCCACTATTGTTTGTCAGGTATACTAAATATAGATATCCAAAATTAATTGTCAATTTAAACAATCAAGAATTAATTAGTCATTTTTTTCCAATTTTGCCCTTAATAATTACATAACTACTTTAAAAAAGTACCGACCATTTTAAAGTTACTATACTACTTTAATATAAAAAAGTTGTTTTTATATTTTTCAAAAAGTACAAACCATTTTAAAGTTGCAAGAAAACTTTTAAGAAATGCCTTTAGTTCAATTGGAAAGTTATTTGGGTAGGCTGTTGGTATTCTTTGTACATATCTGGGTAGACTTTTGGTATTCTTTAGTTCACTTTTGATTGTTTTAGTCTTTATGCATTTAATACTCCTAACAAACAATAATATTAAATGTAAAATTGCATTGTCAAAATACATTTAAGACTAGGTATTCTTTAGTTCAATAGGCTATTAATGAAGACCAATTTTCATAATGATTGATAGTAGGGTTATATTAGTCAAATTGCATCTTATATTAAATTTTTCTTAAGGGTTGTGCCATACCTTATCCTGACAAACAATAGTGGACGGAGGGAGTAATGTAGTGGCAATTAATACTTTACTGTCACTAAATATTTGTGGGCTAATTGTAGTAGTGACAACTATTAAATACCATTGCTTCTACAACAATAACTAACTTGCCAACTAAATTTGTATGTATAAAAGAAGAAAACTTGGACATAATCTCATCACCAAAAGAACATATTCCGATCAATGAATGCTTCAAATATATTATTGTTGATCATTGCTACTCAAGCACTATTTGCCTCAGTTAATTTAGCCTTTGATGATTCGGAGAATGCTTTGAAATCCCAAAATGTCCTCTCAAAATCCGAAATCATCCAACTTAATGGAGCAATTGGACCAGAGAGTGTTGCTTTTGATCCAAATGGCGAAGGCCCATACATAGGAGTAGCCGATGGACGAATTCTCAAGTTTCAAGAGAGAATTGTACACTGCCTTTTGCTCCAGAAATGGAGCATATATGTGGGAGGCCATTAGGCTTACGATTCGATACCAAAACAGGGGAACTCTACATTGCTGATGCCTATTTCGGGCTCCAAGTTGTTTAGTCCAAAAATT
>JAJOOO010005041.1:0-19338 GCA_029582685.1 Solanum piurae
CGGGTTGACGTATCAATATTAACAAGGTTAAAGGGAAGAAAAACATAGAAGTTTATAAAATTTGGATCGGGCTCATTTTATTCCAGAAGAAGTGTCCCAAACAATTTATCAGCCTCCATGAGCCTAATTCAAAATATTGTAGATATTTTATGTTAGAATATTTGTAAATTAGAGTTTGTTACAAATAGATAGTTATTTATATTAGGAACATTCTATTTTTTCGTCTGGTAGCATAACAAAATATGTATAAAGCAATAAATCGTTAATGAATAAACAGTCAAAAAAATTCCAAATCGATTTCCTCACAATCTTTGGTAGATATGCCTAGAAAAAGTTTGACAGTATTTGACCACAACCTTTTGGCTATAGCTAGGTAGTTGGAAAATCGAAATGAGATAGATATATAATTTTGGTTTTATAACTATATATTCCAGCAGGGGCGGAGTCATCATATACTAAGGGGTTCATTCGAACCTTTTCGGAGGAAAATTATCTTATTTATACATGATTAAAATAATTTTGTATATGTATATTGTAAATGTCGAACTCCCTTCAGCTATTTCATCTATTTATTTCTACAGATTTTAAACTTGCTTGTTAAAAATCCTGACTCTGCCATTATACTCTAGAGTCGAGAGTTGGTAGTGGTATCTAATCAAAGAGGACAACTTGGTAATGATGAAAGAGGTCAGTATGAAATTAGATATACAATTGACAAAAAAAGTTGTTGCAACTAGGCTAAACATTTGGGTACATGTACGATGTTCTTTTCTTTTATGTCATCACCCTACTAGTTGTTTCAATTGCATCACCTTCTAAATATTATTTTTTATATATTTATACTTAGTATGCGTATCCGCACGTTGCACGATTTATTGATAAATATAATTATAAATATTGATTTGTTGGCAATTTCAAATTTAACTTATTATAAGATAATATAATAAAGTTTATTTGAAAGAATGTTAACATTTAGCATCTTGATATATTATAATAGAATATTTTGTGTAAATATATCAATATAAGCTCTGTTCATTGTCTAAAATTGACAATAATAACGTTTAGCATAATTTATTTTATATATTTTTTAAATTATTCAAAATCATAAATACTTTCACCTTACTCATATTATCCTCTGGTTATAATAATAAACATTTTTAAAAAATTAGTCATTAAATTAAAGTAAAATATAACTAAAAAAGGTCTTATGATTCATGATAATGCTATGCATCAACATATACAGTTTGAATCGCTTGAATATCAAATTGTAAACTACGTACATTAGATGTTTTGTAATTTCTTTATATTTTTTCTATTAATAAATTTAATTTTTTGAAAAATATTGTATAATAATATATAACTATGAGTTTTTGTTTTTGGACAGTTTTATGTTACAAATTCTTACATAATTATTTATGAAATTTAAAATATATTTTTTGGAGATAAATATTTTTTTAAATATTCAAACTGAAAATTTAAGAATTATTTTGATGATTACATGTGGTACTATTTTGCAAAGTACGAATTTATAATAATTTTAAATTTTAAATTTATTCTTTTTAAAAGATGATAATTTGAAAACATTTACGTTGATACACTTTTTTTTGTTTTTTTTTTTACAAAATACAGATTTGAAATATTTAATTATTTTTTTTAGAATCAAAAATATATTTTTTTGGTGATGTTGTTACGTGACACTTTTGTCTTTCATATTGTATAGGAAGAATATTAAAATATATAGTTATGTTTGAAGAGATAAGGTAGTTACGTAATTAGGTGAGATTTTAGGGATGATGGTTAGTTTTTTTTTTTTGATCTTTATCTTCTTCTTGTCTTAAATTTTACCCACGTATTTTAAATATCCCTTTATCAATGTTTTCTTTTTCTTCCTTTTTTTGTTATCTATTTTACTTTTTATATATTTTGTATCATGGCATTTTTAAATATATTTTCTAATCAAATAGTTAATTTTATTTGTTTATTATTATTTTTTATTCTTTTGTTCTAACCTTGTTGTAAAATTACTAAGTGCATTGATATTAGACTGTCACTTAGTAGGGAATATTAAAAGTTTATTAAAAGTTTTGTTTTCTTTAAATTTATCATTACTAATAATAATAATATTTTTGTTTAATGTCATGTGCATAACCTTTTAATATTATCAAAATAAAAATCGATTTTTGCACATTGTTGTTACATTATATAATCATTTCAATTTTTAAATATTATTTATTAACTTGATATCATTGGCTATTCCTTTAAATGTAAATATTACCTTATACAAAAAGAAACTAAAATAAATTTCGAAGCTCTAAACAACATACAAAAAGAAACTAATAGTAATTATTTTTTGTGATGATTTTTTAAAAAAGGAATACGGAAAAAGCAAGTAAAATTTTACTTAAAGAAAAATCTTATATATGCACAATAATCAAGTTAAAATATTTATTAGAGGATTAATATGTTAAACCTCTAATTGATATAATACTGGATAAACATAATCAAGCATTTCATGATTTCACATTGTACATATAAAAATTCCTTTTAATTTTCATAAAAGAGGGGTTTATGTCTAATTCATGATTTTTTTTATAATCAAATAAAATCATATGTTAAAATTTTGTATGAAATTTGTGATCATTACTAATTTATCTTGTGCTAAGATTGAAAATCTACATTAAAAAAAAAGATACATGAATTAATATAGTGAACAAACTTATTAAATCCTAAAATAAAAAATTATAAATACTTACCTCTAGTGTTGACTATATACTCCACTGATCTTCCAAATAGTAAAATCTCAAATTTTGAATTCGACGCACAAGCACACTAAAAATAATATAGAGATTAACATTTAAATTGAACAATTTTAACAAAAATAAAGAACAACGACAATATAAATAAGATAAGATAAAAGAAGAACAAAAAGTGATACAAAGAAAGTTGAAAGAATGGTCTGAAGTTAGTGTATTTTCTTAATCACTAAAGTTACTGTGAACAGTGAACACAATTGTTAGAGAGATGTGCAACTGTTTATGTGTGTTTCAATTTTAGTCAAATTTAAAATTTATTTTTTAAATTTTTTTAAGAATTTAAACCGTTCATGTTCTTTTAAAAGATGTGCTAAAAATTTACTGTGTTTCATTTAATATATTTTAATTTAATTGAAAATATATTAACACAATGGTTCCGATTGAAGAAGCCATAGCTGCACCATCCACATTTTCTCTAGAGGTAACAATCTGTTTTGAAAATTCAATTGTTTTCAGTAAGCATGTTTTCCTAATTGATGAATTTCTTCCTTTGTCGTTATAATTTCAGGATGATCAACCAGAAGTACAAAGCCCAGGGTTTTGGGTTTCACCTGAAGGAGGTGCAACTATTGGTAACACATTGTTTTTACATTTGTTTTATAAAGGTTTTCAGTTCTAATTCAGTATTTTCCCCCATTTGTTATTGTAGTCAGTAATTTGCTTGATCTTCCTTTCTGGTTGCAAGCATAAATGAATTTGCCTTCAGTATTTATTTTTTTATAAATAAGATCGCATTCAGTATTGTATTGTTAGTCTTATTATTAATTACTATGTATTTTCAAGTATATATTTATCTTAACTACTTGAAAAGTGTTCTTTTTTTAACGTTTCAAAATGAATTTGGCAGAGTATCAGTATAGGTTCTCTTTATCCGATGCTATTAACCAGTTGGTATGTGTTAAGAAATTGTATCAGTATTCGATCTGCTGCTGAAATTGTTTGCAGAACACACTTATACAAGAGGGGAAGGAAATGGGTTCCGTGCTCTACACATATAGAAGTTGTGTTAAAGCGCTTCCTCGGGATAGTAAAGAATTTCAGCTTCCAACAGAAAATATTTTGATCTCTTAATGAGATAAGGTTTTACATTATCAGTATCTATGCTTTTTATTTTTGTTTGTGTCGGTGAAAATGATTATAATATGTGGTGGTGGTTTGTAGTTTATTTCACAATATTTTTTGTATATCTTTATATTGGTGGAAGATTTGTGAGAGCATAAACGATGAGCAACCTCAATTCAAGCTTTAAAATTTACCTAGAACAAAGAGCATTACCTACAGTATATTTTTCATTAATGCAACCTCAATTTCTGGGCTGAATATTTGTCTAAATGCAGTATATTTAGCATTAATGCAGAATGTTGCATTGAGGAATTTACTGATATTTTGAGGTGTGAAGTGAACAAGTTTCCTACAGTATATTTTTCATTAAGGATAAAGAAGAAAGACAAAAGTATTTGGCCACGAGTAACTGATAGATGTACAAATAAGTTTGTTTTAGAATATTTGTTTTAAATGTACAGACAATCCTCAACTTTGATTACTTCATCATCTTAAAGCTTTGATTTTCGAGTAGAGAATGAAGTCGAAGAAGGAAGACAAGGGAAGGAGGAGGACTGTTCAATATTTAGGTTTAGTCGTTTGGATGCAGTACACGTGTTCTATACATAAAAAAATCTCATAAATTTGTGTTCGATGTCAGCTTACATTACAAATGTCGCACCAGTTCCCCATATGTTGACACATTCAGGTATTTCTTATCTTGCTTAAGATATCTCAATCAACACTGTCAACTTGCTTTTAAGCCTTACACCTATTTATATTAATCACCAATCTTCTATTGTATTCTTATTAAAGTCTTGACACTACGGAGAGTAATAATACTAAGTCAAAAATTGGTATATATATATATATATCCTTGACAGACCATTAATATTGATTAATGAAGTGTTTAGGCCCGTGATAGGCACGGGCCATGACCTCTCTATTATATATATAAAAAATATATAATAGTGAGGAAAAACATGTGTCCCACAAAATGTTAAATTAAAAGTTGAACGAAAAAATATAATCCCCTTTTCCAAAATACTCTTACAAACTGGTGACTGCTTTCCTCAAATATTTTTATATATTTTTTTTACATACAAGTTACTAAAGAGATATTTTTGTGTCCGGGCCAGCTTTCGCGCACATGGTGAGAAGAATCACTTAGTATTTTTGTCTCCATTGAGTTTCGAATTTGACATCAAACAATTCTCAACCACTTTATTGACCACTAGGTCACACCAAAACGATGAGTCTTCTCTTTTCAGGGTTAGACTATATAGAACCAGAACAATAGACTGATTGACTGTGGTCAGGCCAGAGCCCTCTATTGTCTGTTGGAGGAGACTGAAACGCTTTATGAAAAATTGATGTCAAACAGATTATGGCTACCGAATTACAGAAGCGGGAAGCTAGAAACCCAAACACAGTCATACTAGTTCAATCGAACACATTAACTTTGAATCAAACTACATAGTTGTGTTAAGAAATTCATTTCGTATTTACAAGTATTAACTTCAAAACTAAATTATTATCATTTGATGTCATCGTGAAAATTTAGAACCCATAAAATTCAATTCCTTCTACTCTGTTGATTTATGCACTCTATCAAAAACGAACTTTAAAATATCGAACCATATCAAATTAATTTTTAACATGGTAAAATATATTCCTAATATTTAAAAAACCGAAATCAAAATAATGATCCTATATTTCAATATACATGCAAAATCAAAACGTGAAAAAGGGTGTGTTTGTCATTTTGCTCCACTTTCATACTCTGCATCACTATTTTCGTTCTCTCTTCTCGCTCCACTCTCATCTTCTCCGGCAAATGTCCTCAGTTATGTGCAATTTTTGCTTATCGTAACTGTAATTTTTCGATCCACTCTCATCTTCTCTAGCAAATCTCCTCAGTTAAGTGCAATTTTTGCTTATCGTAACTGTAAGTTTTTGTGTAGATAGATTGACATTGCATCCAAAGGTAATTAAATCGATCGGATCGATTAGATTTTGGATCGGTCATGATATCATTTATGATCCTTGTGCATCACTTCGAAATTCTCTTGCTAGTATTAATCTAAATGACCAAGAAGAGAAGGAAAGAAATTTTTACGTCAAGTATTTGAGTGTATAATAAAAGATATTTTGACATGAAGATATTTAAGTGTACAAAATAAAAATAAAACTAAAAAAAGGAATGAGATTAATGAGATGAATTTCTGGACTAAGAGTAAAAGAAAGAGGCATGGCTTTCAAAGTCATATATTATCTCTAAAAATGAAACAAGGGCCTTATTTATACTAATCCGAAAAAAGATCACCTTAATGTTTATTCCTCCAATAATCCTCAATGTTATTGTAGGATGTTGCCATGTGATAGTAAAACAAATTAATGGCCATGATCATGTTTTGATAGTTGATAGTTCTTTCTATAATATTTTAATAAAGTAGAATAATTTCCAAGTTTTTGTGAATTTGATAAAATTATTCGAAATATTTTATAAGTTGTAATTGATTTTTTTTAATATCAATATGATATGAAATATATTTTAAAATATCGGACAAACATGATATATAGTTTAAATCTCGAAAAATGAAAAACATAGATTGAGAAAAGTGATGACATTCTTTCTTGGGCTCTCGTTCTTGCAAGTGATGACATTCTTCTAGACCACTTAATAGTTAACAACAAAAGTATTCATAAAATAACATCCTACCATATATAGCAATAAGGATTACTGGAGGAATAATCACTGGAGGCGATCCTTTTCTATACTAATTCCATTTAAATACTCCTTATTTTAATAACTAATTCATAAATTAACCACTAATTAAATTTCAATAATCCTATAAAGTATTTATATACATTAATAATTAGGTCTTAAAGAATCCATAAATTAAACTAATCAAACTTCATCACTCCTATAAAATATTTATATACATTAATAAGGTTATGGGTGAAAATAATTTACCTTAACTTTGATTTAAAAATCAAATTCATCCTTCAATTTTGAAAAATAGTCATTCTATCTCCCCTACCCCTTTATCGTATGCAAAACCTATTTTACCCTATCATTTTTAATCCTTCATTTATATAACATATTTTTTATATTATATATAATATTTTTATTTATTAACCTATGTATTTATAGATTTATATTTAAGTGCATAATACATAAATATGCCCTTTAATTTAGCCTCAATTGATATCCATGCCCTCTATTTTTGCATATGCACAAGTAAGCACTTAAACTTATATTAAATTGAACAAACATACACATTCATCCTATGTAGCGTCCTACATGACAATTTTGTATCTTAAGTGACATCCTATGCGTATTATGTCACGTAGGACGCGTGTATTTACTTATTCAATCTTATACATGTTTAAGTGTCTATTTATGCACACCCAAAGTTGAAGGGCATAAATGTCATCTGAAACCAAATTAATGGACATATTTATGAATAATTCTTTTAAAAGTCGGTTGCAAAATTTAATGTTATTTTTATGATTGTTATTATAATATAGTATGTATTATGTGCATGCATATTTATATTTCATTTATCTCTTAGGCATAATACATTAACGTGCCTTTTAACTTGGTCTCAGTTAACATATTTAAAATCATAGTAGAGTTGATGATATGAGATCTAACCTTCGCCACGACATTAGTGTCTAGTTTTTCTGTCCGCATCTACATAGCCTCCAACTTTGGGTGTTCACAAATAGACACTTAAACTTGTTTAAAGTTGAACTAGTAGACACATGTGTTCTACACATGACACAACATCTGTCGTATATGGTGTATCTAACGCGAATGGTCATGTGTAGAACGTGTGTGTCTACTAATTCAACTTTATACAAATTAAGCGTCTAGTATCAGTTCACACCTAAAGTTGAAGGACATAAATATTAATTGAAGCAAATTTAAAAGGCACATTAATGAATTATGTCTATGATTATTACTTACGTATATAAATGAATATTCATTGTCATTAATGAATATTTTTAAATTTTATTTAAAATATATATAGATAATCTTTTAAGAAATTTTTATGATATCATTATTTTTATATTTTTTTGCATTAAAATATGTTTATAAGACTATCATCTTATAAATTTTGTGAAATTTAATAAATTATTTTTTATTAGGCTTATTTGTTTCATCATAGAACGACATTATCTTATGTACAATTAATCGATATTTCTCACTTTTCTTTGCAGGACGAAATTTATATGGTTTATAGAAATTTTTAAAATATATTATTAAACAACAAAAATACGATGATTTATAAAAAAAAAAAGAAGATAAAAGTTAATAATGTAAAGGTGGAATACATATTTTAAAAATCAATTATGCAAAAAAAAAGAAGGGAAGAATGATTATTTCTCAAAATTGAGGAGAATTTGATTTTAAAGTAAAATTACGGGGTGTAAATGATTTTCATCCCCTAATATAATAGATGTGAGTTCAATTCTCGTGTCTTTTTTCCCCTCTTTCCAAAATTTCCAATAAAATAGAAACATTATATATTTATTCAAGTTATTAAATTTTAATATTTTAAGTTATTATTGTAACGACCGGGTTCCATCATTATAGAAAAGCCAACGGGGAAACAAATTTGGGTCGGAATTTTTTTCCGTAGTATTTGGATTTTCCCAACCTAGTCCAGATTTGGACGAAATTGGAGTCTTTAAGGAGTAGAGAAATCTAGTAGCAATCGGGCGATTTATTTATAATTCTGGTTACATGAGTGGTTAGATAACTCGTTAAGAAATCGATCTTGGTGTGAAGGGTATTTTCTGAGCGACGTGGGTTAAAGGTATGTTGTGAAATGAGGATTTTAGAATTCTTTAAAATAGCTCACTGGTTCGTGCAAGCCGCCTTGGCGGGGATTTTGGCCGCTCTGGCGGGGTCGCTGAAGCGGGACGAGGGCCGCTGTGGCGGGTTCGACGCGACTTAAAGTCGTAAAAACCTCTAAACGACCTTATTTTGCACTTTTCGATTTTTAGAGCTAAGGAATGTACCCCAGACGACTCCTAACAGTTTTTCACCATTCTTGAGGCTAAAGGTAAGTTTTTCACTCCCCGAATCCATTTTTCGATCCGTAGAGCGTAGTAAAATGGGTAATTATCTATGGGGAAGGGTTTTTGATCTAGATTCTATGGTGGAAACAACCCTATTTGGATACTTGGGATCATGGGTATGATCTAGGGTTGTTAGAATTGTTAGTAATCCAGGTAAGTTGTAACGCCCCAAAATACTAGACCAATATTCGCATGTCGATACACCATTGCTTAGTTACTAGAATATGTTTTATTCTCATTTTGAAAACTTGAAATTTTGTGATATTTGCAACCTTGCTTAACATAATTGTGATCGTAATTTAAGGTATTGCATGAAGATATTTACGTAATTTTCTAATTAGAATTACATATAAATTGAAAGTGTTGGTATTAGGTACATACATATAGGTATATATGTATGTTTTTTGGGCAGCCTACAATTATTTGGGCAGCACCTTTGAAGGACAACTGTGAAGGGGATAAATATCACTTTTGGTGACTATATGTTTACACCTCCTCTATAGTGAAGTTCGTGTTCCTTAGCTCTAAGAAACCTGGTGAACTCTCTCTAACTTTATTACTCTCAAAATCACAAGAGAAAACTTGGTCCTTTTGGCTGGAATTCGAGACACACCCTTCTTTTAGGCAAGTGACGAAATATGTTTCTGAGCTGGGTAGTGTTTGGTAGTTTATGCATATCTCTTTCTATGGAACTTAGTTTACAGTTAATAAATATGATTTGTAAAGCTAATTTGTATACCTACAACTCTTATGTTTATGTAAAACTCTAATTTAGCTGTTATGAATTCGAAATATGTGACGCAACATAGGACAAGTTTTGTCCAGATTTCGGATTTAGAAATCCTGTATGAACAACTGTTAGTGTATTGATGATATCTTTTTGTAAAAAATATATTTTGCGGTGATTCTTGATTGTTTGCAACCTTAAGAGATGTACCTACATCTTTTATGAAGGATATACAGTCCAGTTTTTCCGTTTTCCTTTTAAAATCTAAGTTGTGACATGAGGTACTAGACTGGCCAGAATCACTGTTTTGGGAGCATAGTTGTATTTGTACAGGCTAAACTTTCCTATTTTACTTCGACATTGTTGAGCTGCTAGGAATTAAAGAAGTTATTTAATTGTATTTTTAAGGTTGTATATACTCGTGAACAAGTTGTGCTTGGTGTGACGACGTGATGTATTTATTGGGCGAGCCTTGTTGTTGAATCTCTTAGAAAACTGTGCTATGAGCGTTCTTGACATTTGGATCTTTAAATATAAAACTTGATACTCTTTATATATTGTTTACTTGATTTATTTATTATGTTCAATTATGCTGCCCTTGACTTGAGGATGATAACTTGCTGAATTTGAGGGTTCCAAACCTATAGTTTTTACACCACTAAGCTATATGCTTAGCGATAGTTGTTTCTATCGTAGGGGCTGTTCGAGATGATGCTTGAAGCTGGCCATTGGAGATGGATGTTTTGAGAGCCTTAAGGAAGATTACATTTGCATATAGGCATCTATATTTTGTATAAACCTTGGGACTTGTACATATTCTATGTGTTGTATATTTACATGGGATTTTGAGTGCTGATTTGATCATGTCACCATGAGTTGTAAAATAAATATAGCTATATGTTTTGTTCTTTTGGGGTGTGTAAACCTAAGTCTTATAATATCCTAAATCTACTATTACTTTCGAATGTTTGTGTGAAGCATGAGCAGGCTAATTTCGGTACTCGAAAGCTTGTAATATTCTTGTTATTTCATCCTTGAGGGTGAGGATAATATATATACATGAAAAGCTCATCGGTTATTTGCTTAAATTATTCTGGGAGGGTCTTTCCGTCACAAGTTAAATTTCGCGCCATGTCAATTTTAACATCAAATAAATGTGAAAATGGGCAAGATGTATATCATTAACTAAATTATTCGTTATGAACCTAATCCCTCTACTAGATTAAAATCAAAATGCCCTTCATTAATCTCTTTTAAATGTCACAAGTATTAAATTAGGTTTCTCGTTAAGTGGTAGTATTCCTCCGAAAGGGTCGCTACATAATTAGTGATTGTTTATTGATTTCGGTATTATATTGATTGTTTGTAGTCCAAGAACAAGCGAAACGAATCCGGAAAGGAAAAGATCAAGTTTCTTAGGGTTCCAAGCTTGTTTCGAGGTAGGTGATGGTTGTGATTCTATGATTGTGTGATGTATGTTTGTTCTTGCTTCATTATGATACTTGCATGTATGTGAATGTTGCATTACTGATCACACTTGTTGTAAATGAGATAGATGAATGATAGTTACCATGAAATCATGACTTAAATGTATGATCTTGAGGATATACTTGTGATTGTGATTGTGGCGTATTGAATGGATCGGTTGCCACGTTCCGGCATAACTAACTTGGATCGGTTGCCATGTTCCGGCATAATTATGGGATCGGTTGACACGTTCCGGCATAATCATTGGATCGGGTACCACGTTTCGGTATGCTAACTGTTTGGGTTTGGGTTCCATGAGAGGACCAATGACTTGTCATAATTGTGTATCTTGAGAAATGTGAAGTTGTTCGTTGTTCATAAATGTTGATAATATTGTATATGTTCGATATGTGGATGTGATTATATTGTTGTATTGACTAATGTATGTTGCACTTAGTGGGATAGTTGTGTGATCCTACCAGTACACTGTGGTTGTGTACTGATACTACAGTTGCTCTTATGTTTGTTAAGTACAGGGCATCTTCAAGCGGCTACTGACAGACCTAGTCTAGAAGATCATTGATCTCATTCGAATTCAAGGGTGAGCCAATTCTTCCGGCCTGCCATGAGTTCTCCTTTCGTCTAAGTCCACATTTCGGACTTAGACTTTTCTAGTTAGTTATTAGTTCGTTAGTAGGGGTTGTAACCCTTCTTGTTTAGACTTTTGGTTCATTGTTAGATGTTTTGGTACAATGACTTTCAGGTTCTAGGTGTTATTTCCGCATTTGTTTAGTTGTTAGATCTTTTGTTGGAGTTTATGGAAACTCCCTATTTCTTTTCTTAGTATTTTGATTAAAGTTGGTTAGCTAATTAGTATTAATGATTCTCCCACCGGAGGGTTAGTGTGGGTGTCAATTACGACGGTCTGGGTCATGACAATTATACTGAGAATAGTAAATTTTACTTTTTGTATGATAAATAAATTGTCTATTTTAAATTATTTGATGTTAAATTTGAATATGTACATTTTAATTTAATTTTTTTTTGTAATAGATATTTAAAATAGTTACTCTCTATAACATAATTTTACTATTAAAAATACATTGATACTTGCCCTTTTAAGTAATTTTACTCTCAAAAGCACTGTCACACCTCTTTTTGGACGGTGGAAAGGGTTTTTCCAATTTAAGTGACTGTATCGAATAAGGATTATTTTTAAATTTTTTTCAAAGTCGTCACTTGGAATTGAATTATTGTGTTCCAAGTCATCTTTTTTTTTTATCCCTAATCAAAAGGAAATGACTTTTTTAATTATATCAGTCTGCGAATCAGAAATTCGGATAAAGAGTTTTGTTGACCGAGGGGAAGGTATTAGACATCTCTCGAGGCCCGTCGTTCTAGCACGGTCGTTTTGTTGACTTATACTTATCTTAAATTATTTTTTTGGATATATTATGACAGGCTATGATTTGCTCACATTTTTTTATTGTTGAACTTTTATTTGGTCTCAAACTAGATGTGTAACCGCATTCTTGGTCTTGACGTTTAGAGGCATAATTGTCTTCTTCGCATCTCGCTTAATAATTTTTCTAATACGTCTTACTTTAAACTAATGAAAGTTAATTATGTAATTTTTGGACTAGGTGTGTCACCACATCCTTGAGTTTCTTTTAACTGTCTCAAAAAGAAGATGTTTAGTCACATTCTTAATTGAAACAAACTTTTGAAACGGGTCATATATCCTAGTATTTACCTATTACTAGAAAGTTTAAGCGTATTATTAGTGATTAAATTATTTTTTTACTATTTATATGCATGAACACTATTTAAATAATACAGTCTAAAATATTCTTAAACAAACAAAAGTTATTTCATATTCAAATTCTATATAGATGCATTTATATTTAAATGTACTTACAAGTTATGACAAAAGAATTTTTTTTAAAAATGTGTAGCCCTTTATGTCTTAATTCAAAATGGTATCTAACCTCCTTCAATCTTCTGTCCGCAGATGGTTAATACTAAATACAACGGCGTCAGGCCCGTAGCACCCGTCAATGCTCCAACTGAGGAATCTGCAGCAAGAGGTCGTGGTCGAGGCAGGGGTAGAGGAAGAGCTAGGGGTAGAGGCCATGAAAGAATAGCGCCTGCTGGGAATGGAGCTCCTGTTGAGAATGCTCCTGTGAATGAGAACCCTTCTGCGCATCATGAAGAGATAAAGGAAAATGTTGATGTTGAGAATGTTAGACAAGAGGAAGAGGTGCAGGCTGAGACTACCGATGTTCCTCCCATAGACCCAGTGTTAGCTCGACTTGAAAGGGTTGGTTAGTCCTGGAGTGCTTCCTTCAATTCAAGCAACTCAAGCTCCCGCTAATCCTTCTGTTTCTAGCACTGCGCCCAAGATGGGTGGGACGGGAGGTAACTGTAACACCCCGAAAATGCTAACAAGAGTCGCATGTCGATAAACCACTGCTTATTTACTACAATATGTTTTATTCTCATTTTGTTTTTGGGAACTTAAATAATGTTATATTTGCAACCTTGCTTAAAATAATTCTCATCGTAATTTAATGTATTGTATGGGGGTATTTGCGTAATGTTTTAATTAGAAATATCTATAGTTTTAAAAAGGAGGTGAAGGATATATATATACGTGTATATGTATGCATTTGGGCAGCACACTATTATTTGGGCAGCTAACTTTTAGGGACAACTGTGTATATGATAAACACCTCTTGTGTTACTATATTTTGACACCTCCTCTTAGGAAATTCGTCTCAGCTGAAGTATAAGTCCCTTAGAAGATTATCTAACCTGTTGTTCTTCAAGATCACAAGAGAAAATATGGGTCCTTTTGGCTGGAAATCGAGTTGCACTCTTCTCTTTGGTAAGTAGTAAAACCTGTTTTTGAGCTGGGTAGCATTTAGTAGATTAAGCATATCTCGTTCTGTAGAACTTTGTTTACTGTGAATAAATATTATTTGGAAATATAATTCGTATATGTACAACTCTTATGTTTATGTTAAACTCTAATTTTGTTGTTATGGATTCGAAATATGGGACACATCATAGGACAAGTTCTGTCTAGATTCTGAAGTTTCAAATCCTGTATGGACAAACTGTTAGTGTTCTGAATATATCTTTTGATCCAAAATATATTTTGTGGTGATTCTTGGTTGTTTGAAACCTTAAGAGAGGTACCTACATCTTTCATGAAGAGTATACAGTCCAGTTTGGTCGTTTGCCATTTAAAATCTTAATTGCCACATGAGGCACTAGGATGGCCAGAATTTACTGTTCTGGGAGCATAGTCCTATTTGTATAGGCTAGGCTTACTTGTGATGATAACCCTATTTTTACGTCATCATTATTGAGCTGCTAGAAAGTAAATAAGTTATTGAATTCATATTTTAAGGTTGTATATCCTTGTATACAAGTTGAAGACTTTGATATGCTGCTTGGTCTACGATTTGACTCGTGGAGTTTTGTTGGACTGTTTATGTGCTAAAGAACTGAGGTTTGTGTATAAACTTGAACTTGTACTTTTTTTATCTGCTGGTATATCTGAAAGTTTATCTTGGTACCTTAGTTACCCCTTTTCACTTTGCATTGTCGTGTTGGTATTCTTTAATACATTAAAGACGCTTGTGTAACTCGCCCACTTGTACGAATTTTTTGATCACTTAGTACTCTTGTTGGGACCTTTTCCTTCTTGTGGCTGTGACTTCGTCACTCTTGGAATGCCTCTTGGTTCGGATAATTTTTCATCTTGACTCTGGATTTTTAGTTCGTCTTAAGAATGGAAGCTATCCATTTTAAGTACGAACTAGGAAGCCATTTTTAATATGGTTCTTGGTTCTCTTGATTATTGGGTTTTGACCCTTCTTGATGTAGGGCGTTTATCCTTCTTGATACCTGCTCGTTCTTAGTGTGACGACATAATGTATTTATTGGCTGAGCCTTGTTATTGAATCTCTTGAAAAGTTATGCTATAAGCATTCTGGACATTTAGACCTTTATATATTGAACTTGATACTCCTTGCATATTGTTTACTTGATTTATTGATTTTGTTTCGATTGTGCTGCCCTTGACTTGAGAATGATAACTTATCGAATTTGAGGGCTCCAAACCTATAGTTGTTACACCACTAAGCTATATGCTTAGCGATAGTTGTTTCTATCGTAGGGGCTGTTCGCAATGATGCTTGAAGCTGGCCATTGATGATGGAGATTTTGAAAGCCTTATGGATGATCACATTTGCATATAGGCATATATATTTTGTATAACCTTGGGACTTGTACATGATCTTTGTGCTGTATATTTACAGGACATTTTGAGGGCTGATTTGGTCATGTCACCATGGGTTGTAATATAAGTATGGTTATACGTTTTTATCTTTTTGGGGTGTGTAAACCCAAGCCTTGTAATATACTAGTTTGCTGTATGTCTTGAAAGTTGTGTGAAGCATGAGACGGCTGATTTCGATACTCAGAAGCTTGTAATATTCTTGTTATTTCACCCTCGAGTATGAGGTTAATATATGCATGAGGATATGGTCGGTTATTTGCTTAATTTTTTTTATTTGGAGTTTGTTATGAATCTAATTCTTCTACTAGATTAAAATCAGTATGCCTCATTAATCGGTTTTAAATGTCGCAAGTACTTAATTACATTTCTTGTTTAAGTAGTGGTATCGTTTGAAAGGGTCGCTACAAGTGTTGGTATCAGAGCCTAGGTTTGTGATTCTAAGACTTTTGTTGTGAATTACTAATATAGTTGTTTGCTTTCGAAAAGGTTCTATTTAGATTATTTGTTTGCTTATATGGTTCATGATAATTGTATCGCATGTAGAGTGCATATGCATCTAGTACACATCCCTAATGCAATGTGATCTTCCCTTTTGAAGAAATTAAATTATGGCCACTTCTTCTGACCGACCTATGGAAGTTGCTCGTGAAGGTTTGGGTGCCTCTGTTTCCCAACCTCATGCATTGGAAGGGGTTGGAGAACAAATCTCAAATCAGTATGTTCCCCACACTAGTGGTTCTGAAGTGGGAAACCATCAGGGTGTAAGAGTTGGTCCACATCCTCACATGAGTCATGGTACTCAAATCATGAATCCTCATTTTGAACAAATGGCTGAATTCTTCCACCATATGGCTGAATCCTTCCACCATATGGCTGAATCGATGCATGATCCCCACAGGATTAACTTTGAGAAAATGAGGAAAATGGGTGGAGTGGAGTTTGAAGGCACTGTTGATCCCACAGATGCTGAACAATGGCTTGATCATATGGAGAGGGTATTTGAGCAATTGGAGTGTTCAGATGTTGCCAAATTTAAGTGTGTTATTTCACTGTTACAAAAGGATGCTTATGATTTATGGGTAAGTGTTCCGAATGCCAAGGTAAAACCTTCTGTTCCTACTTGGGATGATTTTCTCAAGGAATTTCGTATGAAGTATGTCCCACCTGCTTATTGTGATGCAAAGAAAAAAGAGTTTTTGAATCTAAGGCAATGAGGCATGTCTATTGCTGAATACGAACAGAAGTTTCTAAGGCTCTCTCGCTATGGTGGTGGTATTATTAAAGAGGAAAAAGACAAGTGCAGCAAATTTGAAGATGGTTTAAATGATTCCATTAGAAAGAATGTGGCGATCCTGCAACACGAGATATTTTGTAAGTTAGTGTCTGCTGCTTTTACTTGGGAACGACTTGATAAAGAAGAAACTAGTAGAAATGAAAACAGATTTCAAAAGTCTAGACCAGATTTTGGGGGTCCATCCAAAAGGGGAAGGTTTGATAATTCTAAGGCTGGTAGTGATAACAGGCCACCTCAACAAAGGCAAAACCAATCAAAATTTTCTACAGCTAGCACTCCAAATTATGGCCAAGGCAAGCCTCGTGTTCCTACTTGTCCACAATGTGGAAAGAATCATTATGATACTTGCAGGAGAGCTTCTGGTGCATGTTTGAATTGTGGGAGCTTTGATCATAAAGTGAAAGATTGTCCTAATCCTAGTAATGCTTCTTCCTTTAAAACTGAAGGCTCAGTTCATAAGCCTTCTGTTAATCCTCCTCAAACTAATAGAGGTGTAAGACCTAAAAAAACCCAGGTAGTAGGTATAAGTGGAGCTAATCAAGCTAGTGGGCAAAGGGCTACTGCACGCGCTTATGCTATGAGGCAGAGGGATGATCAAGATGGACAAGACGTGGTTGTCAGTAAATTTCACTTATCTGGCTTATGTGTGTTTACATTATTTGATCCTGGTTCTACACATTCCTATATTTGTTCAGCATTTGTTCTTCCTGAAAATGTGAAATCTGTGAGACTTAATTACGATGTGCTGGTTGAAAGTCCTTTGGGTTATCAAGTTGTGTGTAATCAAGTTTACCAAGATTGTCCCTTTGTGATTCAAAACCTAGTCTTCCCTGCTGATTTGATTGAAATGCCCTTTAAGGATTTTGATATTATTATCGGGATGGATTGGCTTTATAAATATCATGAGGTGGTAGATTGTAGGTCTAAGCATGTGACTTTTAAAGATCCTGCATTTTCACACATCATTGTACAAGGTGAAAGATCAGTGACATCTAGTTTTATTTCTGCGGCCTTGGCAAGAGAGTTGATGCGTCAAGGTTGTGGGGCATACCTTGTTCACATAGTTAATACACAATTGAAGAGTCCTTGTATAAAGGACATACCTATTGTATGTGATTTTCCAGAAGTATTTCCAGAAAACCTTCCGGGATTGCCCCCGGAAAGAGAAGTTGAATTTCCAATCGAACTTATTCCTGGATCTACTCCTATTTCGATCACCCCTTATAGAATGGCTCCAGCAGAGTTAAGAGAATTGAAATCTCAATTTCAAGAACTACTTGAGAAATGTTTTATTCGACCTAGTGTTTTTCCTTGGGAAGCCCCTATTTTATTCGTAAAGAACAAAGATGGCACTCTTAGGCTTTGTATTGACTATAGACAATTGAACAGAATAAAAATCAAGAATAGATATCCGCTACCAAGGATCGATGATTTGTTTGACCAACTTAAGGGTGCTAAAGTATTCTAAAAAATTGATTTAAGGTCTGGATATCACCAACTGCGGGTTAGAGAGAATGATATTCCTAAAACTGCTTTTAGAAATCGGTATGGTCATTATGAATATTTGGTGATGCCATTCGGATTGACAAATGCTCCTGCGGTATTTATGGATCTAATGAATCGAGTATTCAAACCTTATCTTGATCAGTTTATGGTTGTTTTTATAGATGATATTTTAATATTTTCCAGAAGTAGTGAAGACCATGATAAACACCTCCGGATTATTTTGCAAATTTTGAGGGAGAAAGAGCTTTATGCTAAACTTTCCAAGTATGAATTTTGGCTTGATGAAGTAGCTTTTTTAGGACATGTTGTATCAACAGAAGGTGTGAAGGTGGATCCTAGTAAAAAACAAGCAGTTGTTGTATGGAGACCTCCCAAAAGTCCGATTGAGGTAAGAAGTTTCTTGGGCTTAGCAGGATACTACAGAAGATTTGTGAAAAGATTTTCCATTATCGCCTCTCCTTTGACTAAGATCTTGCAGAAGAAAGTAAAGTTTATTTTGGATGACAAATGTCAAGAGAGCTTTGAAACTCTCAAATCCTTGTTGACTCAAGCGCCTATACTTACTCTACCAATTGAAGGGAAATAGTATGTAGTATACAATGATTCTTCTCACAATGGTCTCGGATGCGTTTTGATGCAAGAAGGGAAGGTAATTTCTGATGCCTCTCGGAAATTAAAACCGCATGAATTGAATTATCCTACTCATGATCTTGAACTTGCTGCTATAGTGTTTGCTTTAAAAATATGGCGGCATTATTTGTATGGAGAGAAATGTCATATATTAACTGATCACAAGAGCTTAAAGTACTTGGGTACTCAAAAGGAGCTAAACCTTCGACAACGTAGATGGCTTGAACTCATCAAGGATTATGACTGCACGATTGATTATCATCTAGGTAAAGCCAATGTGGTTGCAGATGCCTTAAGTCAGAAATCCTTCGCAAGCATTTCTTTGAGTCCTTTACCCTTGCTCCTTGAGTTAAGAGCCTTGAATGTTTGTTTTACACTTGATTCAAATGGTTCAGTTATTGCTAATTTGCAAGTAAAGCCAATATTACTTGAACAAGTGAAAGAAGCACAAAAGTTA
>JAJOOO010005042.1:0-20686 GCA_029582685.1 Solanum piurae
ACCAAATATGAAAGAATATTATATTTTCCTTTCAAGAAAAGTAAAAACATTTATGGTAATGTTTTGTCTTTTCTTTAAGGAAAAATAAATCTTAAATTATGGTAAGAAAATCAGGGTAAAACCCTAACACTTCACTCTAAAAATGTCTATAATTATTCTTACTTGATGTTGGAATATATAAGATGTATAACTCTTCTTGATTATAGGTTGCTTCTTCGAGCGTCGGGAGAAATATGGAAGAGGTGATCAGAGAAATATTATGTTCTAATGAGCTTATGCTACAAGACTTGTCAATTCAACAATTGGTATGCCCATTGGTTTGCCTAATTCATCTGACTGAAGAGTGTTGAAAAGTAATGATGTCTATAAATTTAAAACCCTGAAGTAATATCTCTCCAGTCACGTCTTCCGTATTTCTCGAATAGGTTGCTAATTCTAGCATTAGAGAAATATGGAAGAGGTGATTGGAGAAATATTTCTAGGTGTTATGTCGTGCAATTGCAACTTCCGAATATGTAAGATTTATCAAAAATATCATTGGGTACATGTGCGACAACATTTTGGATAATGTCAAGCAACATAGGTATTTATCCTCTTCTTAGTAATCTAGATACATAATATGTTGGAATAGTTGGTGTAGACATTGAAATTTTGTGGACTTTTCAGGACGTGTTCAATTCGAATTGAGACTCTAGAAGGTGTGTTCAGTTTCAATTAGAATTCTTGGAGGCTACTCAACCCTAAACCTTAGTCTATGCCTATATAAAGGGTATTAAATTCCCTTAAAAAACATATCGAATATTTCACAAATTCATGGAATATTCATATAGAGGTCAAATTAAATCATCCTAATTCGAGAAATACGCCAATAACGACCCTCGAATCATGTATAAATCTTAGGAGAGTAGAATCAAGGGAGGAACATAATTGTACCTACACTATCTTGATGAATGAAATTATGTTTCTTCATATTTTTTTGTGATTGTAATTTATTTTTTGTCACTTTAAAATTTGTTGCAAACAAATTGGCACGCCCAGTGGAACCAAAATCTGCCCTTCATCTCTTTTCTCATAAATCAAATCTGAAAATCCGAAGTTGCAAAGGTGGAAGAATGAGTACTTCAAGCCTCGTCTTTGAGTTTCATCGAGTCTACATTCCGACAAGCCTTGAAGCAAGGGGCATTTGTAGACATTGAAATTTTGTGGACTTTTCAGGACGTGTTCAATTCGAATTGGGACTCTAGAAGGTGTGTTCAGTTTCAATTAGAATTCTTGGAGGCTACTCAACCCTAAACCTTAGTCTATGCCTATATAAAGGGTATTAAATTCCCTTAAAAAACATATCGAATATTTCACAAATTCATGGAATATTCATATAGAGGTCAAATTAAATCAACCTAGTTCGAGACATACGCCAATAACGACCCTCGAATCATGGATAAATTTTAGGAGAGTAGAATCAAGGGAGGAACAAAATAGTACCCACACTATCTTGATGAATAAAACTATATTTCTTCATATTTTTTTGTGTTGTAATTTATTTTTTATCACTTTTAAATTTGTTGCAAACAATTGACTTTCTTTTCCTTTATGTTGCTAGGCTTAAATTTTTGTCATGTTATTCCCTGAACTATCTCTTAACGAGGATGGAAATGTTTGTTTTACGTAATCTTTGTTTAGCTAAGATGAGTTTCGAAAGATAAAACAAAGATAAGTGACTTCGATGGCCAATTACTACAAGTTGAGTGATCATTCAGGCAATCAACTCTAATTTTCTTTCGTATTTAGTTAATTTCTTCCTATAGTAAAAGTAGAGTGCCAAGTAACTTCGATATGTCGTTCAATTGAAACACTCTTGATATGGCTCGAATTTATACATTTATATTTGACAAGAGCAGAAACAAAACAACAAAGAGGGGAAGATTGGACAAAGGAGGAACAAAGGTGAATATTCTGTCAAACTATATATGTTTAGCTTGAGGGCAATTTATCCTCATCTTAGTAATTTTCTTTCTTATAGAAAAAGTAGAGTGCCAAATGCTTTTTGTCATTTCTATTCCCTTTTTTTTTGGTTTCCCACCCGATATTTAGTATCCACACTGGAGCCCGATTAAATCTGAATTCGTGTCGGGAAGTCTTATATTGGGGGGTGAAGCGCTTTCTAACAAAGGCAACTCCGTACCCAAGGAAACTTGAACCCGAGAACTCTTGGTTAAGGATGAAGAAGTACTTACCACTCTTTATTTCTTCCTTTGAGTGAATTAATTATCTTGTCAATTCTTGATCCTATAAGTATACCTACCCGCGCGATGCGCTGATTATTTAAAAAAAATCAAGAGAAATATATATATATATTTATATAGCAGAAAACCATTTTAGAGATCATTCTTTTGGATCGTTCTTATTACATAGTAACGTTTTGTATGATATATGTAGTTGTTATTGTTTTATTATTGTCTATTTGCTTTATTATTGTCTATTTTGTCTTTGTTGGAATTGAAATCAAGAAAGTCAGTGAAGAGGAGCAAGAAGCTAAGAAAGCTCAAGTTCTAACTACTGGGAAGCTTCTCAATCAAACCAAATTCAGAGACAATATTGGGTCTATATCTCAGCTGGTCCAAATGCAAAACTTTCAACCAAAAGTTAATGTCTCAGCCCAACAACAAATGAAGGCCCAAAATTCAATTCTGGACAGCCTTATTTGAGAGATGATTTGGACAAATAAATGAGGACAAATGGATGAAAATTAGGCAACAAATATGCAGATTCCTATGTACCAGATTTGTATATTTCTTGTACGAAATAGTACACACACAGCTGTATATTTTTGTAGTGTAGTGATAGCCAATTAGAATTCATACACGTATAAGAGTTATTTTGTTTTCTTCTTCTAGATATTTTGTATATATACATCATTGATAAATGAATGAAGGAAAGAAAAAGTTTTCCTATCCTAGTCTCTGAATTTTCCACATGGTATCAGAGCAAGTCTGAGATCCTCTTTCTCTGTTAACTTTTCTTCTTTTCCATTTTTCTCACTCTTCTCCTTTTTCTAGTGTCCAACAATGGTGACAGGAACTGTAGTGACTCCTGATAACACTCAAACAACTGGAAATACCTCAAACCCTCTATCAGATCACACTCATCCTTTCTTTCTTCATGCTTCTGATTCCCCAGGAATGAACCTTGTCAACTCACCCTTCAATGGAAAGGGATATGGGGGATGGAAGAGGTCAATCTTGATAGTCCTTTCAGCAAAAAATAAGATTGGGTTCATTGATGGTACTCAAAAGGAACTAGCTCCTACTTCAGCTGATTTCAAACTATGGAGCAGGTGTAATGACATGGTGTTGTCATGGTTGCTCAACTCTCTCTCAAAGGAGATAGCTGACAGTGTCATCTACTCCAAAACAGCCAAAGATCTCTGGCAGGAACTTGAGGACAGGTTTGGGCAAAGTAATGGTGCTCAACTCTATCACCTACAAAAGGAGTTGAGTGATTTAGTGCAGGGATCAAATGATATTGCTGGGTATTTCACAAAAATCAAGAGGTTGTGGGATGAGCTTGATGCTCTAAACACTTCTGTCAACTGCACATGTGACTGCCAGTGTGGTGGAAAAGCAAAAATGGGTAAGTCTCTTCAAGATGAAAGATTGATTCAGTTTCTAATGGGTTTAAATGATGTCTATGCAGCTGGGAAAAGCAATATTCTGATGCTCTCACCATTACCCTCTGTGAATCATGCTTACTCACTCTTAATGCAAGATGAGAAGCAGAGGGAAGTGCATATGAGCTCACACTATCCAGGGAACTCTGCTTCCTTCTTGGCCACTAATCAGACCACTATTGGTCAGAAATCTGGATATTATGAAGCCAAACAGAAGAAAACCAATTTGGTGTGCTCAAACTGTAAGAAACCTGGGCATTCTGTGGACACATGCTATAGGATAATAGGCTTTCCCAGTGACTTCAAGTTTACCAAAGCTAAGAGATTCCAGGGAAATGTGAAGAGCAATGCTGTCTTCATGGAAGGAACACAAGAACAAAATGGAGCGCATTTTGATGGAGAAGGGCAGGGGAAACATTTCACCAAAGATCAATGCTCACAACTCATTCAGATACTTCAGAATGTGCAAATGAATCAGCCAGAAGAATCACCATGTGATGCAGCAACTAATGCAGTGACCTGTGCTGGTAATGTTTTCAAATCACCTCATAAAATTGTCCAACTCAAACATCAAACCTGGATACTAGATTCAGGTGCTACACAACACATGTGTTTTGATTCAAAGATCTTCTTAGAACTTAAAACTCTTGAGTCTCCTATCTTTGTTGATCTTCCTAATTCTTATAAGGTCAAGGTCACTCAATCTGGAAGTATCTCTTTGCATCCTAAACTCATCTTAAAGGATGTATTATTTATTCCTTGTTTCGAATATAACCTCATTTCAGTCTATAAGTTGTGCAAACAATTAAGTTGTTTACTCATTTTTTCTTCTTTTGGTTGTTTTCTGCAGGGCCCTTCAATGAAGAGGCCTCTGGAATTTGGTGAAGTATGGACAGGTCTATATCTCTTAGAGTCAAGCTTCCAATATCTTAAGAGTTTCGATGGCAGAGCAATTAATTTATCTGAACAAGAGAATTCTAGTTGTCTTTCTGTTTCTAGTACTTTTCCCATTCCTATAAAAAGTAGTTCTGATGTAAGGCTATGGCACCTTAGATTGGGGCATATGCCATTTCAATCAATGAAAAATGTTTGTTCAACTCTTGTTTCTCCTCTTCATTTTCATTCTGATTACAATATCTGTCATTTAGCTAGACAAACAAAATTACCTTTCCAGTCTAGTGAGATTAGTACTAAGAAGATCTTTGAATTGATACATATTGACACTTGGGGTCCATATAAAACCCCTTCACATGATGGATACAAATATTTTTTAACTATAGTGGATGACTATAGTAGATCAACCTGGACTTATCTTTTGAAAACAAAGGGTAATGCTTTCACTATCCTAAAATATTTTCTCGTGATGATTGAAAGACAGTTTAATATCAAGGTTAAGGTGATTAGATCCGATAATGCACTAGAATTGGGTGGAAGCAATCTATCATCCGAATTTTTTGCATCACAAAGAATCATTCATCAAACTTCATGTACTCACACTCCACAACAAAATGGTGTTGTGGAGAGAAAACACAGACATTTGTTAGAGGTATCTAGGGCCTTACTTCATCAGTCAACACTGCCTATTTCTTATTGGACCGAGTGTTTGTTGACTGCAACATACTTAATAAATAGGTATCCCTCAAGAATTCTCAAAAACAAGACACCCTATGAGATATTATTTGGAAAGCCCCCTAACTATTATTCTCTTAGAAGTTTTGGGTGTCTATGTTATGCTGCCACAATTTCTCATAACAGGGGAAAGTTTGAGCCTAGATCTATTCCTTGTGTCTTCATAGGTTATCCCTATGGAAAGAAGGGATATAGGGTGCTTGACTTGAAAACTAGAAAAATCATTGTCTCTAGAAATGTCAAGTTTCATGAAAATACATATCCCTTTTCTACTGTTTCAACCTCCCAGCCTGCATCTTCAACTCCTATATTCGCTAAAGATAATTCCATACTTCAGGATTCCCAACATGACAATGTGAGTGCATTTCCTAACCTATCACATCCAGAGACATACCTTGCCCCACAACATGTTGATACAGGATCCACACAAGATAATCTGGAGACTGTGACTTTGCCTGACATATTAGAGACAAATACTTCAACCTCCACCATCATCCCAAGAAGGTAGGACAGACCTCACAACAAACCTGCATACTTGGAAGAATATGTGTGCAATGCTGTTTTTCTAGCAAATTTAACTGAAACTTGTTTCAGCCAGCCCGTTGTCCCTAAAAGTTATTCCTTTGCCCTCTCAACCTCAAACCAACAAGTTTTAAACTCTATTTCTAATATCACAGAACCAACTTCCTATGCCCAAGCAGAACTACATCCCGGGTGGAAACTAGCTATGGAGACTGAAATTGCAGCGCTAATTGAGAATGAAACCTGGGAAGTAGTAGAATTACCAAAAGGAAGGAAAGCTTTGCCATCCAAATGGGTGTATAAGATCAAGCACAATTCTGATGGAAGTATAGAAAGGCTAAAAGCACGATTGGTGATTCGAGGAGACATTCAAAAGGAAGGAATTGACTTTAATGAGATCTTTTCACCGGTTGTCAAAATGACAACTATCAGGTGTTTGTTGACTATAGCAGTGAAAAAAGGTTGGGAAATTTCACAAATGGATGTGAATAATGCATTTTTACATGGAGAGCTTGATGAAGAGATTTTCATGAAGCTTACACATGGAATGCAATCAGTCAATCCGCAACATGTATGCAGGCTCAAAAAGTCCTTGTATGGACTTAGACAAGCTTCAAGACAATGGTACTCAAAATTGGCAGAAGCTTTGAATTCAAAAGGATTTTCTTCATCACTGAATGATTATTCACTTTTCTTCAAAATATCAGGTTCTAATATTTGTATCGTCGCAGTGTATGTTGATGATATTATTCTAACAGGAAACAACACAGCAGAGCTACAACATCTAAAGGAATTCTTGAATTCACAATTCAAGATTAAGGATTTGGGTGATCTACACTATATTTTAGGACTTGAAATCGTAAGAGAACCAACTGGTATGATTGTAAGCCAAAGAAAGTTTACTCTAGAACTTTTGAATGAGTTCAATTGTGATCATTTACCTCTTGTGACTTCTCCACTCGATCCTTCTTCCAAACTGGATTTCTCCACTGGTGAGTTGCTCACTGATCCAACTTCATATCGGAGGCTGCTTGGTAAGCTCAACTATCTCACTCACACTAGACCAGATCTCTCATTTGCTGTACATCATCTCAGTCAGTACATGCAGCAACCAAGAGGTCCTCACTTTGCTGCTGCATTAAGAGTATTGCGGTATCTTCGTTCAAATCCAAGCCAGGGGTTATTCTTATCTGCTGATCCTTCATTCAAATTACTAGCTTTCTGCGATGCAGATTGGGGGTCTTGCCCCAATTCTCGTAAATCCATTAGTGGATTCTTCATTAGTCTCGGAGGCTCACCAATCTCATGGAAATCGAAGAAACAAGCTTCTGTTTCTCTGTCTTCCGCTGAAGCAGAGTACAGGTCCATGCGAAGAGTAGTCTCTGAAATTACTTGGCTTACTCGATTACTCACAGACCTTGGAGCCTCTCCCTCAGTTCCGATTCCCCTTCACTCTGATAGCCAGGCCGCCATTCACATTGCCCGCAATCCAGTTTTTCACGAAAGAACCAAACACGTAGAAATTGATTGCCATTTTGTTCGGCAACAATTTCTCTCGGGGTTGATCTCTCTTCAATTTGTACCCTCCTCTTCTCAGCTTGCAGATCTCTTCACCAAACCTTTATCAGGACCCTCTCATCGTTCAATTCTCGGCAAGTTGGGGATCGCTTCACTCCTCTCCAACTTGAGGGGGGATGTTGGAATTGAAATCAAGAAAGTCAGTGAAGAGGAGCAAGAAGCTAAGAAAGCTCAAGTTCTGACTACTGGGAAGCTTCTCAATCAAACCAAATTCAGAGACAATATTGGGTCTGTATCTCAGCTGGTCCAAATGCAAAACTTTCAACCAAAAGTTAATGTCTCAGCCCAACAACAAATGAAGGCCCAAAATTCAATTCTGGACAGCCTTATTTGAGAGATTATTTGGACAAATAAATGAGGACAAATGGATGAAAATTAGGCAACAAATATGCAGATTCCTATGTAACGGATTTGTGTATTTCTTGTACGAAATAGTACACACACAGCTGTATATTTTTGTAGTGTAGTGATAGCCAATTAGAATTCATACACGTATAGGAGTTATTTTGTTTTCTTCTTCTAGATATTTTGTATATATACATCATTGATAAATGAATGAAAGCAAGAAAAAGTTTTCCTATTCTAGTCTCTGAATTTCCTCACCATGAACACCATTGATGCATTAATAAAATAAATATATTTAACAATCCTTCAAAGTACGGACATATGCACTAATTATATTCAACTTAAATTGGAAGAGTTGTAGCTTGTCTAGAAAAACTGAACTTGTGCACTATCCTTGCTTTCACATGGAATCTGTATCATGCTTTCTTTGTAACATATTGCTCTCAAACTTGTCGGACAACCCTGTAAATTGAATTCTTGGATTTTATCCAACTTTAGATCATAGGAAATTAAAGAACCCTCTCTGCTTTCGCAAAGCATCAGATAATCCTTCCAAATTAGTAATGGAGATTCAATAAGAAGAGGTCTAACTGTGTATATCTTCATCCAAGAATCATATAACCCATACTCTTTCATTATCCAGATTTGCATTAAATCTTGTGCTGGATCATATTCCGGATTTGGATTAGGGTAACGAAGCATTGTTATAGAGTCTCTTAAGACCACTAAACCATAGTGTGGTCCATTGTAGGAATTACAAGTATCAGGCATATTAATAGTGTTAAAAATCTCTGTACCCATATCAAAATAGAGAATTATCATTTTGTCTTTGGATCCAATTGCAAGCCAATAACAAGCACTCTTGTAAAATACCATAGAACAAGGCGCCCAATAAATTCTAGGCATATCTTGATCAATATTCTCTAATTCTCTCCAGAAATCAGTGCTCATATCATATACCTCAACTTTTTGCTCTCTTGAATATGGGTCCCTATAAGGAGGATCATTATAAACTTTAGAAATCCTAACTACCTTGTAGTCATTTGCTATCGAGTCAAATCCAAACCCAACACCATCAATGGAACATCGAAAACCTTGTGGAACATCACTAGGGCAAGGCGGTAGCAACCTATACTTTCTAGTAGCTGGATTAAATAATATGGTGTTAATCATATCAACCAAAGCTATTAAACCATGACAAGGTCCAATAAATTGGTCATAATTGTTAACAAAAGTGGATTCCAAATATGGCACATCTAGATCTGGTGAAACGGGGTTAAGATCATCACCAAAAAGAAAAGACAATATAGTTTTATGTTGAAAAGCATCTACTTGTAAAGAGCGCTTGAAGATAATGAATTCTTCTTTAACAGTTTTACTGCAGTTGAGATGGAGGTTGATGAATGTGGAGGATGGAATGAGAATGTACCAGGTTTTAGATATGCACTTAAATCGCATGAGTGATTTTACTGGAAACCTTAAAAGTATATAAATAATCACATCTTCGGGTAATTTCTTCAGAATTTCATGTGCCATCTTGGATTTTCTCAAAATGCATTTTGAATTATACTTGAGGAAATGATGTTTCTGTGTGTAGTCTCAGTTGTATCGCCGAAACGCAAGGAAATCTCTATCTCATTTGAAAAATAATAATTCTTCCTTCAATATTTTTATTTTGTGGTTAAGAGGATTTGAAAATACAACAATTTTTAATCACCAAACACATATACAACCTCTTTAATTTGCCTCAAAATTTATATTAGCACTTTAACTCAGTCTTATTTCATTTTAATCCTCTAACTCTATTTAGCGTGTACCATTTAATCACAAAAAGTTGTACCCAGTATAAATGTTTAGCATATGTTAGACCAACATTAAAAGGGTTAAAAGATTTATATATTCATTTAAATAACGTCATGTATTTTATTTTCTCCAAGTCATTCAAATTACTTTGTATTTACTTTAATTAAATCAAGTTAGTATCTTTAAGTAATATAAGAAAATAGATTAATTAGCTACAATTGATTACAAAATTTATTGTTGAGAGTGATTAGTGATACAAGTTAATATAAAATTTAGTTTATGTTACTATGAATCTCCATCTTTTTAAATTTATGTGGCATCAATAAAATATTTAACATCATTCGGTTAATTATAATTCAAATTTTTATATGACATTGTTCTCCTCAATCTAACTCTCTACTCAGTATTGTAATATTTTATTTAGTCTTTTATAACGTAGAATATTATTGATAGTTTACACTTTTAGATTAAAAAAAGATAATATAAATTAAAATAAAAAGAATATTATATTTGCATAGAGAGAGATATAGAAAATGAGATAGGTGAAGAAAATAAATGGATAAGTAAATAAAGTAGATGAAGGAAAAACTGAGGTTGAAGAGAAGATGGAGAAATAAATAGGGTAGAAGGTTGTGAATGATAAGAATATCGAATATTAACATAAGAAAGAATCTCTCACGTGTTTTATAAGGTGAATAATTTCATTAAACTTTTCCGTAAACATTTTGTGTTTAAATGGTACATTGAAAATGAAGTTGAAGGGTTAAAACAAAACTCGATTGAGTTAGAATGTAAAAAAAATAAAATTACGGACAAGTTAAAGGGGATATGTATGTGTTTGGACATTTTCAATATATATATAAATAAAAAAATCTTAGATCCGCCTATGTGGCGCCCTTACAAATTAGGGTTCTTATTTAACCATTCTTAAAAGTCATAACCTTACAGAAAAGTCACAACTTTCACGTCCTCACAAATCAGGATTCCTATTTTTTAACCCTTCTTAAAATTCACAACCTTACGAAAAAGACACAACTTTTTATAAAAGTCACAAGTCTTTAGAAAAGTCAGATATCTTCATAAAAGTCACAACTTTTAATAAAAGTCAAAACTTTTAACAAAAGTCAAAACTTTTCACAAAAGTCACAAGTTTTCACAAAAGTCACAACTTTTCACAAAAGTCATACTCCCTTTGTTCCAATTTATGTGACACATTTCGCTTTTCGAGAGTCAAACAATTTAAGTTTGACCGAGAATTTGCTTATGGAATCTTCAAATTATATAAAATGAAATTTATATATTTATAAACTACATAAAAAGTACTATAAGTCTCAATAATTGTTAATTCAAAATATTTAAAAGATATATGAAAAATTTACAGTCAAAGATAGACTTGTTTGAATCTCGAAATCCGAAATGTGTCACATAAATTGGGACAGAGGGAGTAATAATTTAGGCTTAAGTCATTTATGTCCCCTTAAAGTTGTCCGCATAATTCACTTAGATACCTCAACTAAGACTTGTACCTATTGAAGACCTCTACCATTCCGAATTTGAACCATTTGAACATTTTTTTTAAAATAAGCTAAAAGTAGAAATGTGTGAAATACATTCGAGATGACGTATCAATTTGACTAATTAAATAGTGACATGTGCTATCTTTGAATCCAAAAAATTATTTAAACATTATATTATAAAGTAAGGGAAAAGGAAATTATTTTAAAGTAAAAAGAAAACTGAAACTTCCACCCCACTTCCCCTGCAATCCACCGAAGCCCAAAATTCACAATTCCCTCTACAATACCACCTTGTTCATGGCAACCCTCCTCTCCCTGTACAGTACTATGTCCAACACGACAAATTTTCCTTTCCATCAGCCTATTTTTCAATTATAACTTTCTTTGTCGCCTCGTTTTAGGTAGAGAAAGATGAAAAAAAAGCTCGCCGGAAAATTAATGAGCACCGATTGTCATTGTCGGAAAAAATAGAGTTATGTCAAATTCCTTTTGTGTTTCATAACCGATTAACTTATTTAGATGAACAACATCCTTACATTCTGCCAATATACATCAATTTAAAGTAAAAACAACACATTCATGACAAATAAAAAAACTTCAATAAAAATTTGAGCAAAGCAAATAATAAATAGAAAAATCCTCCAATAAATACAAACAACTGGACATCAATTTAACACCAAATTACTACATTAACAACAAATAGACAAACTTCAAACTTAAAGCCTTTACAAATTAAACATGATGAAAATGTCGGTGATAATGGTGGAATGATGGTTTCAATGGTGGTGCAGCCAATTCTAATATGAATGACAACGGGGCCAAAAATTAACAACAATGGAGGTAAAAGAACTGAAGTATCCGGAGAAAACAAGAAAAAGAAAAAGGGTGTGTAGCGGCGACGGTGGTAGCGGCAAGATGGTGGAGTGATAGAGGAAGGGATACCAAAGAAGATGAAGAAGAAATAATATTTTTTTCCACAAAAAAGCCCAATTTAATACCTTTCACGCGCTTATAGGATGTGAATCACAAACAATGTGTCACCTAGGCAAAAAATGTTCAAATATGGAAGGGTAGAGGTGTTCAATAGGTATAAGTCCTAGTTAAGGTGTCTAAGTGAATTATGCGGACAACTTTAAGGGGTCTCAGATGACTTAAATCAATATTTTACAACAGTCACAACTTTTGACAAAAGTTACAACTCTTCATTTTTCATTCACACATTTTAAAATCGATCACTTAATTCTAAGGCACCAAAAGAAGAAAGAATAGACAAAGAAAATTGATTTCGATTGCAATGCGACATTACTACTCTTGCGCCTCTCAGTTCACAACTCATAATGTTGCTGGAATGGTTGAATTCATAATATTTGGTGCTTTTGTAAACAAAATTTCTATATGTGCCACTATTATTTGTAGGTTTTTTTTCGCTATAGGGGAGTCAAATTCAAATACATTAATTAAGCTTTTTCTTCAGTGTGTTTCATTCCTCAAAGTTTTCTTCCTCCTATTTCATGAAGCTTAATATTTTACTATAAGTCATACTGATTTATGCAACTATTGCAATTTCTTTTTGTTATTTTGGTAACTTTTTTTTATCTCTGTTAAAAAACTCAGCAAGGATGATTGAAAATTGGTCTTCTCTTTTGTCCCCTTTTATAGGCTTCATACACTTTTTGGGAAAATTTATTGTGGGTTGTGCTATATTTAATAGGATACAACAATAAATATGTGATAACTAATACAAAATTAATAGTGAAGTTTGTTAAAAGAACCAAACAAATTACTTTATTGCTTGTCATAGTTATTATATTATTTTGATTGTTTTATCTTAGGTACAAATATTTTGTATGCCGTTGCACTCTTCCTAGAATATTAGTATAGAGACAATTAGTCCACTTCTTTTATCGCAAGTTGACTAATTTGTCATTTTCCCTCCTCTCTTTTTTTTGGGCATAATAAGAGATTAAGTTTTTTTTTAAACTAACAGATGCCAATGATACACTATAACAAAAATATTTTTATCGACAATAAATAGGCACATTAACAAAGAGTGCCAGAGCCTTACCGACATTAATTAATTGTCATTAGATTCAATGTCGCTATAGACTTTAGGGACATTTAAAGAGAGTACTAACTGCCTTTAAAAATATATATTTAGCGGTAATTAAGCTATTAATTATCATTAAAGATCATTTTTGTTGTAGTGATAACTCTTTCTTTTGGCTTCTTTCAATTAAATTTGTGAACTGTAAACTTGGATACAACCTGGCAGACTATATTTTTAATTAAAAAATATGTTAAGCAACATGTCATTTTCTTCTTGATTGTTAGGAAAGTGAGGTCGTATTTATTGTTATTTGTGGATATTTGTGAGTTCAAGTGCTCACAAAATTATGATGTGAGATTTTAATATGTTATATCAAAATTTTGGTTTAGAATATCATGTTGTGAACAGTTTCATTTTGATGTCACCTACGGCTTGGTTGATCATTGCTTTATTTCTTACTAAGTGCATATTACAACCATGACAATAACTATGATTTAATTTCAAATAAGTTGGGGCCGGTGATATGAAATCTAAGCAATAGTAATGACTATTCAAAGACAATAAGGAAAAACTTTTTTGTTATTAACAATTATAGGTTATTTTTGACATATACATGATACGACATACTATAATAAAAAAGAGATTACTGGAGGTTCATAAGAAAGGAGCCGAAGGTCCTCAATTTGAATTTAGTTAAATATGTTCTTCTTTGGACGTGATGTTCCATATCAAATTTGTCAATTAAACTCAATTTGGTTAAATTCTAAACTCCAATTGTTATAAATGCAATCTATTTGGCCTTCTCTCAATTGTAAAATTAGCCACTTTGTTACCTCACCTAAAATCCATTTTAGACCAATTTTGGATCATTTCCTCCCTACCCAATTCAGTCCAATTCTTCGAATACCCCATACATCTTTCCAATCCTTTAGCCCAACTTCAATACAACCCACTTTCCTAATTCATTCATTACAACAACAACCCATCAGCCCACCAAAGACCCATCTAATACAAATTAGCCCATACCTATGCAATACACAAGCGTTCAATACGCAACCACAACAACACTGACGCATTCACATCATCTTCTTCCTCAACTAGACTCCCAAACCTAGTGAGAACAACGTCTAATACACCGACCCAGACCAGCAAACCCGACCCCAAAACCCACATCCCTCTCCTCTCTCCTTATCCTTCCATACCAAGACCACTTCGAGAATCATGAGGTGTCAAAATCTCACACCTCACTCGTCCTTCTCTTCAAACCAAATGGTTCTCCTCTTGAATCCGTTGAGAATGGTACCATTTCGTACCAATTGGAGTTGTCCAAGCCTTATCTTCCAAAAGGAATTTGAATTTTGAATTTAACTTTCTTCTGGGTAAATGTAGTCAATGGAGAGAAAATTGAAGAGAAACCTTCTACCAACCTTCTATAGTAACCAGCCAAACCCAAGAAGCTTCTAATATTTGAAGGGGACAAGGGTCTAGGCCAACTCTTAACCGTGTACATCTTCTTAGGATCTACCTCGATATCCTTGTTGAAAATAGTGTGACCAAGAAAATCCACGGATCTTAACCAAAACTCGCATTTACTAAACTTTACAAAACATTGTTGGTCCTTGAGGACTTGCAACAAAATCCTCAAATGATTGGCATGCTCATCCTTACTCTTTGAGTAAATCAAAATGTCGTCGATAAACACAATCACAAACATGTCAAGGTAGTATCTAAACACTCTATTCAATAAGTTCATAAATGCAATTGGAGCATTACTCAAACCAAAAGACATTACTAGAAACTCATAATGACCATATTAATTTTGAAAATCCATCTTCGGAATGTCATCTTCCTTTATCCTCAATTGGTGATAACCTGACCCAAGGTCAGTCTTAGAAAAGTAACTTGTTGCTTGTAGTTTGTCGAATAAATCTTCAATTCTTGGAAGAGGGTATTTGTTCTTAGTAGTGACTTTGTTCAACTGACGGTAATCAGTGCACATATGAAGGGAATCATTCTTCTTACGAACAAACAAGACTGGAGCACCGCATGGAGAGATACTCGGTCGGATGAAATTAAACCCTTATCCAATAAATCTTTCAATTTATCTTTCAATTCTTTAAGTTCTGTCGGAGTCATACGATAAGAAGGAATAGAGATAGATTGCGTATCTAGGAGAAGGTCAATACAGAAGTCTATAAGCGTAAGAGACATGGCTAGTCTTTTGTGGTTGCTGGGTCTTTCTTTAGGAAATGGAATTGGATCAGTCTATTGGGGTGTTGGGCTAATATATTGTAATGTTATTATGGTGGGCTGATTTGGTCTCAATTTTTGGCCAAACAAAGAATTTAAAATAGGGTCAAAATATGGTTGGATTTATAATTAGGAGATGGTCTCATGAATTGCAATTGGTAGAAAGTTTAGAATGTAGCCAAATTGAGTTAATTTTAGATAATTCTGTTAAATTTTAAATAAGATGAATCATGTATATTGATTAATTAACGAGCTTTTTAGACTTAACGAAATAAAATAAATATCTTAATTATAAACTAATCAACTTGACAATATAAACTACTAATAAACTAAATCTAACTAACAAAATATTACTTAATATCAAAAACAATTTTTTTAGGAGATAACTTTTTGAATATTTATAAAAGGTACTAAGTATATACATAATTATATAAAAAAACATATATATTATATAAAAATTACAAAAAATGACAAAATTACTTAAAAATAACTTTAAAAATATTTTGAATTTTATAAAATTAATTAATCGTTTAAAATTAACGAAGGTTGATGGTTAATCCACATTTTGGAGTGCCAAAAAATCCTGAACTTGGCAGCAAAAATTAGTTTAGCACTTTAATTTTATGGGGGTTTATTCACCCCCTAATTTAGTATGAAGTGAATCAAATATACTAGAAGTAGCTGACGTGGCAAATAAAAAAAAATTAAACGTGTAAAATAGCTTTAATTCTTTTTCTAAAAAAAAGTGTGCCCTTTTTAACTTTCTTCCACTTCCTCACACTCGACCACCCTCTGCCCCCTCCATCTACCCATCTATTTTTATTCCCTTTCTCTTTTTTTCCAACCACACTTTTCCATTCCATCTTCTTCCTCACTATCACACACACAGAGACCCAACACCCCCTTTCTCCTTCTTTAAACCTCCCAAACCCACCGTTTTTTCTTTCTTTAAACTACACGTGACATACGAAGTACACTTACCTATCAAATTCTTATTAAATACACACATTAAAGTCAAAGGAAACTTCAACACCCACATAATTTTCTTATTCTATACTTTCAAAATGTGATTATATCTTTTTAAAAAGTTTGAAATTTCATGACAAATAATGATTTTCAATGGAGGAAAACGAGATTCTATTTTTTATTTTAAGAACTAATGATAACAATGGTAATCCAAGTGAAGGGTAGAGAAAGAAATTTGTTTTCGTGAAATCAATGTAAATAATTTTTGTTATTTCTTGAATAAATTAGGAACTGAAAATTGTATACTAACACTAATGGCCAATAGGCAGTTCAAGTAATCGTGAGTAATGGAAGATTTTTTTTTTTCTAATTTCATTGCAAATGGCCAATATTTTTTCGTAAATTAATTAGTGTTTAAAAATATAATGAAAAGAAGTTGTATGTAAACAAAAAATGTATTAAAAATGAAATTTTAAAATTAAAATAATTTTCTACATAGATCTGATGTGGTGTTGATATAGGAGAAAATGACATAAATAGTATCTTAACTATTTGAGTAGGTATAAAATGGTCTCTTAATTATAAACTTAACGGATTTAGTCCTTTATATATTCGTGAAATTAGACCTATTCCTACAATAACTTGGCGCGTGTATAATACACTTTTCATTTCATTGTGAGATTAGTACTATATTTTTAGGGTGATATTTAATTCACTTCATACTAGATTAGGGAGGGATAAATAAACGCTAGTAAAGTTAAAGTGTTAAAAGTAAATTTTGATGTCAAATTCAGGGTTTTTTTTTATATGGTGTTCGGGTTTTTTTTTTTGTAACGTCAAGCGATATTGAATATGATTTTTTTTTTTAAAAATGCAGTAATATTAAAATTGATGTCAATTTTTTTTTTTAATTCTAATATGATAATTCCGTTTATACCAAAGTATGTGCATGAGTTTCTACATGTGAGCGCATCCACGGTTGCATATAACTAAATTATTTTGAACTTATTATCTTCAACTTTGATCCTTGCTTGATAAGAATAATATGGAATGAAAGCAGTGGTCCTTTTATTTAGCAAAGGTTTTATTAACTGAAATAAAAAAGATTAAATAAATCATTGTGCATTATAATTATAATATAAAAACTCTATGTGGATCGTGCACTTGTTCTCCACCAAGTAAAAATATAAGAAAATAAAAAATAAAAAGAAAGAAAAGGAATTAAAAGTGGTGATGCTGAAGAAGGGGAAAGGAAGGCGAGAAAAGTAAGGAGAAGCAATAGAAGGAATTAATGAAAGACCAGGCCAACAATGAAATGAGAGGCAGGGAGATTATTTCGGTATAATTGTTGCTATAAAAGGCCCTGATGGAGATGGTTAATAGTGCAAGCTCTAGCAGGAAGAAGAAATAAAATAGAAGAAGAAGCCTCACCTCTTCTTCTTGTGAGAGTAAAAATATAAAACTCCCAAAAAAAATTACTACGAGTCATCAAAAATAGAAAAAAAAAGAAACATCGTCATGGGGAGTGGTAAAGTGACAGTTGTAGCTTTGCTACTTTGCCTCGCCGTAGGGGTAATAGCTGAGGACCCTTACCTCTACTTTAACTGGAACGTTACCTATGGCACAGTCTCTCCATTGGGCGTGCCACAACAAGGTATTCTCATCAATGGCCAGTTCCCTGGGCCTAGAATTAATTGTACCTCCAACAACAACATTGTCGTCAATGTCTTCAATAATTTGGACGAGCCATTCCTCTTCACCTGGAATGGTGTCCAACATAGGAAAAACTCATGGCAAGATGGTACCCCAGGAACCATGTGCCCAATCATGCCTGGTCAAAATTTTACCTACCGATTCCAGGTCAAGGACCAGATTGGTAGCTACTACTACTTCCCAACCACAGCTTTGCACCGAGCAGCAGGTGGTTACGGTCCCATCAATGTCCACAGTCGTGCTCTCATCCCTGTTCCTTTTGACAATCCTGCCGATGAGTACAATGTGTTTGTCGGTGATTGGTACAACAAGGGCCACAAGACTTTGAAAAAGGTTTTGGATGGTGGACACACCGTTGGCAGACCTGATGGCATTATCATCAATGGTAAATCTGCTAAGGTTGGAGAGGCAAAAGAGCCACTCTTTACCATGGAGGCTGGCAAGACCTATAGGTACAGGTTCTGTAACCTTGGCATGAGGTCCTCAGTCAACGTTAGATTCCAAGGTCACCCAATGAAATTAGTCGAGCTAGAGGGATCCCACACCGTACAAAACATCTACGATTCATTGGATCTCCATGTTGGTCAGTGCCTCTCAGTATTGGTGACTGCTGATCAGGAGCCCAAGGACTATTACTTGGTTGTTTCAAGCAGGTTCTTGAAGCAAGAACTCTCCTCTGTGGCCATCATCCGTTATGCCAATGGAAAGGGTCCAGCATCTCCTGAGCTCCCAGCATCCCCACCAGACAACACTGAAGGCATTGCCTGGTCCATGAACCAGTTCCGCTCCTTCAGATGGAACTTGACCACTAGTGCTGCCCGACCCAACCCTCAGGGTTCCTACCATTACGGACAGATCAACATCACCCGCACCATCAAGATCGTCAACTCTATGGGCCAAGTAAATGGTAAGCTTAGATATGGTTTGAACGGTATCTCTCACTCAGATACCGAAACTCCATTGAAGCTTGTAGAGTACTTTGGAGCTGCCGATAAGACCTTCAAGTATGATCTCATGGCTGATGAAGCCCCAGCTGACCCAAGCAAGCTAACTGTTGCCCCAAATGTGAAAAATGCCACCTACCGTAACTTTGTGGAGATCATCTTTGAGAACCACGAGAAGAGCATCAGGACCTATCACCTTGATGGATATTCCTTCTTTGCAGTGGCTGTTGAGCCAGGGAAGTGGAGCGCAGAGAAGAGAAAGAACTACAACTTAGTGGACGCAACAAGCAGGAACAACATCCAAGTGTATCCAAACTCATGGGCAGCAATAATGTTGACATTTGACAATGCAGGAATGTGGAACTTAAGATCAGAGATGTGGGAGAAGACTTATTTGGGAGAGCAATTGTACTTCAGCGTTCTCTCACCAGGCCGCTCCTTGAGAGATGAATACAACCTCCCAGATAACCATCCTCTCTGCGGTGTTGTCAAGGGCATGCCCCTCCCAGCTCCATACAAGGCTTAATTAAATCTCTTCTCTTTCTATCTAATAAAGGGGACGGCTTAACTATTAATGGATTCCATGTATTTGTTTTCCTTCCCCAAAAAATCAATGAATAAAAAGTTTTTTCTTTCTTTAAAATTTATGCATTTCTCCTTATTTTATCTCTTTATTTTTCCTTTCTGTCCTACATGAATCATTTTTCATCATATTATTTGAACTCAAATACGAAAGATTAATAAATTCATTACCTTGATGCATATGAAAAAAATAAAGTCGGCTTGTGATCTTACTCTTTACAATTTAAAATTTAATTCATCTTAATTTTCCATCTCTGCTAATTAGAGACAGTTCCAACCCCGTTGATGCGATAGAACAAAATCCTTCAATTTTGCATGCTTTCGAAATTAGCAAAACTATCAAAATTTTGTTGTTTAATAAGTACTAAAGATCATTGCAACGTGATTTTCTGCTTAATTATAACTTGTTTATACATCCCCTAGGCCTATATATAAAAGCTGTTGTGTAGTATATTTTTCTGTTTTGTTTTATTTAAGGAAAGGATTATATGGAAGCATTAAAAGGAGTAATACAAGTAGTGGGGTGGTATAGTAATATTGGGCAGCATAGTTTCAAAAAGGATTGCTTAGTAGTAGTTGTAGCAAAAGTAAGAATTGAAGATGGACGAAAATTTTGTTTTGCTGGCTTTCATTATTTTAAGAGCAACTTTCACATATAGCAAACAAAAAAATCATATTTGTATGTTATAGCAAAGTTTGCATAATTGCACTCCATAACAAACATATATATGTATAATTCGCTATACATATACAATTGAAAGCTATGTTTATTTCGCTATACATATATACAAAAAGAAGCAATTGTATAATTCGTTGGCTCCTCTTCAGATTTGTATAATTTCGCTGGCAGACCATTTGTATAATTGTTGTTAGCCTCTCGTTTGTATAAATCGTTGACAAAAATATTTGTATATCAAAAATCGCGCTCTCTTTTGCTTTATACAAACATAAATTATATATTTTACAAACATAAATTATACATTATATTTGTATAATCTGTGTTTGTATAAAACGAGAAAGAGAGTAAGGCAAAAGAGAACTGCGCAAGGAAATATTTGTATTGTATAATTATAAGTGTATAAGACGAATATATATGTATTTGCATGTGTATATACAATTTTCT
>JAJOOO010005043.1:0-19154 GCA_029582685.1 Solanum piurae
AAAGGTAAGGCTCAAGGGGTGTTCAAAAGAGAATCACACGCTCACAGGGTAGGTCACAAAAGAGGTATATGTCAAATTGGTTCACACTCTTAGAAGTTTCCTAAGATCATATCAAGAGATAGCATCACTTAGTTGACCGGACCAACGGGGAAAATTCTAGGATCTATCATGCATGGTTCAAAGTAAGCTCATCACACTAGGCATTGACACTATAGTCAAACAAGACTCTACACTTTCGCTAGTGTGCAATGATCATCACAAGAGACTCAAATTGATAACAGGCTAGTCACAAAAAAATGCAAAGAGTTCACATATTATCTATGCAACTTCATTTGGACTCATCGTAGTCGTACATTCATGTTCGTTTGATTGTAAGTACTATTCCAGTCATTAGTATTGATCGAAACTGAGACTTAAATTTTGCAAAAGAACAACCACATTTAACACACGAGAGGTGGTAAAAAATTTCGGACAGATCAAAATCAAAATCATTTTGCAATTGAAAACAAAAGGAGCCATAAGCTCAAATATCAACGGAAATAGATAAAACACATTTTCAAGCAGAACAACCCAAATATAAACAAAACACGAACGACAATAGCACACAAAGGTGGACCTCACCCCACCACAAATAAAAGCAATTTATCCTCAAATGCAATTAAAATAAAGTATCCAAAAGTAAAAATATAATAAGACAGAGAGGGAGATAAATAAGGGATCCTGACTAAGCAGCCGTTCCATTTGCCTGGGCATCAGTGCCCGGAGTATTGTCATTATGCTTCTGGTTCTCTTTTTCTTTTCGCTCTGCTTCAGCTTCTGCAGTGATATTAGCCTCGATCGTATTGTCAAACTCGTGAGCTGCCACAAAGGTGTGTATTGCATTGTTGAACCCCCGAGCCCAAAAAGGGACATTAGGGTCGATGGGCATCCTCCTCCTCGAACTGGTTGTCTTGTTGTCGCTCTTTTCAGTTCTTCTGAACTGTTATGCTCTTATGTGTCTGGGTGGCATGTCTCTTCCTGCAACTTTTGGTGTGGCCATGTCTGCAAAGTCTTGAGATAATGTTAGAACATATTTGACAACCAAAACAAAAACTTTCAGCTGCAGAAGGACTAGATAGTCCATTGGGCGGGCCGTCGAATACATTCGGCGAGCCACAGACGATCCGCCGAAGGTTACAATGTAGAATGGTCAGGGGTGTACACAAAGGGCGATTAAGATGACATTCGGCGAGTCGCCAAGTGCACTTGGCGATCCCATGCTTCTCACCGAAAATTACAGCAACCACAATAAATAAAGCATCATAGTAAGGGCGAGATGGGGTAGTTAGGCGAACCGCGGAGTGTTTCGGTGAGCTTGTCACAGCTCGCTGAATCACCCATCATTCCTACTTTTGACCAAATTTTTGAAATCAACCCCACAAACCCGAAAACACAATTTAAGCACAAATAACACAAATTAAATCAAGACCCATAACATACGAATACCACCCATCTCACATTAACTCAACTGGATGTATCGAAGAACAATATTTCGACAGTTTAATGAAGATTATCTAATAACAATCACCAATTAACCAATTCTATCCAATCAGGGAGGTTCAGCAGATTCTAACAATATCAAAGAGTTTGCAAATGAGTACAATGCTGGCAAACTAATAACGGGTATTGAGAAGCTAACCTTTTGTACTGATTAAAATGCTACCGAAAGCTAGGCGGCAACGCAAACCAAATCCGCGCACAAATCAATGAACCAAAATACTCAAAAAGTGTAAGAAATATAAAACTAGAGTGCAGGTGTGAGTTTGGGAAGGTGAAAAAGTGATGGAAAGAGAATGAAGTTAGAACTTTTTAAACCTTTGGCTGAAAGACCGTCCAGTTTTCGCCTCTTAGGGGACGTTAGTCCTAATCGCCGAGCCATTCAGCGTACCGCCAAGTAGTCATTTACCTCACCAAAGTTTTCAGTACCTCCATGTTTTGTGTGAGTCAAAACGGCGGTCTCTGTTGGGATTGCCGACACGGTCGACGGTTCGCAAATAATTTCCTATGCTCGCCGAGTTTTATAGACTCCAATGCAAAATGGTTTTGAGTCTAATGGCGGTCTAGTTCTGAATCGTTGACCCGTTGGACGATTCGCTAATTGGACCCGTTGCTCGCCAATCTGCAATTTTCATTCATTCTTCACACTTCCATCTGCACAATCAACTCACCATTATTTTATCAAAACAAAAGATAGAAGTAACAACAAGGGTTTTGGGTTGCCTCCCAAACAGTGCCTTAGTTAACGTCATGGCATGACGCAAGTTCACCTTTAAACCTCATTCTTGGGGTTAGCCATGGTATCACTTGGCAAACCCCCTGGCTGTCTCGGATTCAGGTGAGATGAGATGTGACCCATCTGGGTTTCTAACTGCTTGATTGAAATTGAATGAGAGGTAACGGTCTGGCTAAGGGTAGACACATCTTCTTTCATGCCTTTTAGCATTTTGTCTGACCCTTCAACTTTGTTGAGGATGCGCGAGAGTATATCCTCAGACCTACCACCGTCCGAATCCTTTGGCTTCTGGCTCTCATAGGGAGGCACATATTTATCCTTCTCCCCATCCTTCCAATTTGGATTTTGGTCCCTCCATTCATGATCCCGGTCCTTCCAACCTTCGTCTCTAGCCCAACCTTGGTTACCACCCTGCCTAAGGTAATTTGAGCGGTAGCCACTGCCCTGGTTGGATAGAAAATTTACCTCCTCATTATACAAGGCTTCAAACTTCATCTCCTCAGGATTAGCACCCTCGACCCCCACAACGTTGACACCACGGGCACCGGCCCCCATGACATTTTTGGATAAAATATCAAGATGCGTCATGATTTTGGCCATGTTCTGATCTCTCTCATTGTCTTTTTCAATCTGCTCCTTGGATAACTTGAAAGTGAGAGGGGAGACTTGGTCCTCATAAGTGTACCATGCTCTGTTATTGGTTGTCATACCATCTAAAAGCTGGGTTGCTACTGCATATGGTTGCTGCATTAAGCCTCCCGACGAAAGTTGGTCAGCGACACCTTTGTTCACCGAGTCTAAGCTCGGGTAGAAGTATTGAAGTAGCACGTTATCAAGAAAACCATGGGTTGGGCATTGGAGCACCAATTTTTTGAACCGAAGCCAGGTTTCGTGTAGAGGCTCTCCTTCTAGATCTTCAAAGCTCTGGATGTTATCCCGCAGTGACATCATCTTTGAGGGAGGGAAAAATCGCACTTGAAATGCGGTTACCAACTCCTCCAAAGAAGTGATGGATTCATATGGTAGCTCGGCTAGCCACTTGCAAGCGTGTCCCATCAATGAGAAAGGGAATAGCCTCAACCGGACCGACTCTTGAGAGATGTTTTTGAACGAGAATGGTACACACACATCTACAAAATTTCAAAGATGCTCGTGAGGATCCTCATGAGCCAGCTTGCTAAAAAGTCCCTTTTGTTGTAAGGGTTGCAACATGGTGCTTGTTATGTGGAACACTGCATTTCCCTCGGCTGGGAATAAACGGATGGCTCCAACACCTCCCATGAGATGGGGGCCATTGATGTTGGGATCTTAGACATAGATGAGATTTCCGATGCCGTCTTGGTGGCCTACCTGGCTATCGTTGCTACCATTAACACTCATGCTTTCTGAAATATTCACACAACAAACAAACAAAACTAAAAATTAGGTAAGTAGTTTACAACTAAGAAGAACAAAAATTCTACTAATCTAAAAATTCTCAAATAACACCACTCCCCGGTAGTGGCGCCATTTTGATGTTTTGCATAATCAACGACACAACTTCCAGTACGAGTGTGTATGATCGTGCAATAGTATAGTAACCCAACCAAGGGTTGGGGTCGTGTCCCAAAGGAGTGGTTTTGAGAATTAATAGAAAATTAGAATTTCATTCTAATTAGTCATAGCTAAAGACATTAACGATTAAAAACAATGTAAATTAAAGGGGGACACAAGAGTGTCAATTAACAATGGGGGTTTTGTCACTAGTAAGTAAAAACAACAAAATTAACAAAGAAACCTAAGCAATGAGAGGGGGATTCTTGGGATGTGACCGGAATACGGGTTAATTTAAATTATTGGGTACATTCTTTCGATATAAAATTTATAGAGTAATAGTGACTAGGCTAAACTTTATATGGGAATAAGTTCTCTCTCGAGCAACTTACCCCGTTTAAAATGGGTTCCTCTTGGACACCCACTAGCCGCATGAAGACCAACCTACGCCTTACCCCACTCACTCTCTCGAGATGAGTGTTAGGATATGGGACTAGGGTTCACTCTCTCGACCTGAACCTCATGTCGACCCATTCCTTAGGCCATCAATCTAGTAGTCTTGGTTTCACGACTTCTCTTTCGAGCAAGCCGAAAACACATAAATAAACTTGAATTTGCAACTACAAATTTCTTAAATTCATCCACAACTACTAGACTAAATCATCATTAAACTACATCTAATCTATCAGCAAGCAAGATCCAACAATAATCTTAACCCATATTCGCTAAATCACACCCCAAGAATTTGGGGGTTTTAGCCACACATCAAGAGATAGAAATTTATACCTAAATGAGCTTGCATTCAAATGGGTATGAAGATTTAAGTCTTGTTACAGGCCAAGAATGAAGAATCCAAGAGACCCAAGCCCAAATCCTTGGAGATGAAACCTTCTTCTTCTTCAAGTTTTCAAAACCCTCTCAAATTCAGAGCAAAAATAAAAAGTACTAAAAATTATATTAATTTGTTCAACACTTCAAAATCTGATCATAAAATCTGATCTCTCAACGAGTATTTATAGTTTTCAAAAATCTGTGTTGCAGCGGATCATTCGGCGACATTAGTCGGAATTGCCGATCAACTCGGTGATTCACCCTTTGGTGTAGTTCGTCTCCATATTGCATCATCTTTCAACATCGTCGTGCTCTGGGTCATTGGGCGACATGGTACTGCCTCGCAGAATTGTTCGGTGATGCACCGACTGCTTCCTTTTTCCGCCGACTTGATCCTTTCCTTCCGGGCTTAGCACACTGGAACAAAAGGCGAAGTAAAACCCTTCGGTGACTCGCCAAGTGGACTCAGCGATCCTCAGGACTTCATTTATTTGTTCTTTTCCTCCCTTTTCGTTGCTTTTTACGACGTCGTGTCCATGCTTTCCTTCAAACTTCAAATACCTGAAACTTAAGTGTTTTCATCAGATTATGAGATAAAATAAGCATTTGAGGACACAATTTCTATTAAAATATAGCCCTAAATGATTCCAATTTGTGGATTCATCAATTCCCAATAAAGACTTTACAACAATCCCTACTTGCATTCTTTTTAAAAAGATCGATAATGACTGTCAAGCTTGACTAATCGATATGGTTCCCCTATAAGGAGAATGTTTGTCCTATGTTCCTTGGTAGCACAAACAAGATCAGGTGTGCTAAGTCCTGTAACCCAAGGTTGAAACTTAGTGTTCTTAAATCTCATAAATTTAATAGGCATATCATATTAGTTACTTGATGTAATTCAACGTTTCTGAACCATCTTTTTATTCTTTGGTGATGATTTGATCTAATACACATACGACTTGAAGCTAATGTGATTATTGGTTACTCTCTAGGATGATGATAACCCTTTTTTGTCAAATGCTTCTGTGATGTCCTTAGATTCTTCAAATTCTGAATTTTATAGTTATTCTACCATCTATTATTGTGTGAGATGGACTTGAGACTCACTGCATTAACATGGAAAGTGGCTGACATCTTTGAACAAGGTGTTGATAGCAAATGCTCTATCGAGGATTTCACTAACATCGAAGAGTTCTCTTACCATTTTGAAGATATTAATGTAAGGTAAACAGATGGATAGGAAAGGTGCGTGAAGGCTTAAATGAGATTTTAATTTTATTTATTTTTTGACATATATAGTAATTTATGTGTTCTATCAATTGGTTTAAAATGTGTACATGTCTCGTGATACTTGATAAAGAGAGAACACTAATAGAGGCTTGAGCACTTAGCATCTGACCCTACTAAGTAAAATTAATCACATGTAGAGGGTCTACTTGGAATACTTTTTCAAATTGATGAGAGTTTGTTGTACCAACACGACTTCAACAAATTGTACCAAAAGTTAAAACATGAACTTATTTCAATGGTTTCTTTCCCTTTAAGTGGGAAGCTCCAAAGTAAAAAGTTGAATTACCATTTTGCCCCTTTACTAAATTAAAATTTGATTAATTATTTAATTAAATACAAATATTTTAATCACATAATGGTAGAATTTGAAGTTCATAAGCCCTTTAATAATTAAATTGTTATTTTCTTGATAAATGAGTACATTGATATTACTTTTAATCATAATCATAAATCTCATAACAGAAGAATTTGAAAAGTTATGATTGATAAAACAATGTAAACGAAATATTTTCTTCTGAAATAGCTACATTTTTCCCTCTTAATAGACTCTACTGTTTAATATTGAAGTAAAGAATTTGACGAGGTGTCATCATATATCATCATAGCATATCATATCAGCTTCATCATATATTATTAAAAGTGGGAAGCTCAAACCTTTAAAGTTGGATTACCATTTTACCCTTCATTATATAAAAATGTTATAAATTATTTAATTAATTAAATAGTAAAAAATTATAATTCACCCAACTTAATTACATGTTTCAGGTTCAAAACAAAATTCCGCGTGTTTAGATAAACAAACGTCAAAACATTTCAAATTCTTGGCTACGTTAATTTAGAAACAATTAATATTTAAAGGAGACTGCTTTTTTAAATGTTGTCATGCTAAATTTTAATAATACCTAAAATAATGATAAGAAATAATAATTTCTCATTTTACAAGCTTTCCAAAATTAGTATATACATTTACGGAATGATTATAAATAATTAAAAATAAATAATAGGTATATAATTTAATAAAATAATTATTATAAAAACTTGCAGTAACTTGTGACTTTATATGATTTTCTATAGCACTAATATTATAAGTTCAAAAATACTTTAAAGAGATAAAAATAACTTTAGAAAGAGTCTTTTTCACTACCCCATTAACTACACATATATACAATGTATGTTATTTATTCATGTGATTTATATAATTAATAAATTTATAGTATCTTGAGCTCGTAGTTATAAAAATGGAAAAATTACTTGGATTGGTATCTTTTAATAAATAATCAATGATTTTAGCGATACTTTTTATTTATTACCATTTATAGCAATACATAGCAATATTATGTTAAATTTGCAGTATGTATTAAAAGTGAAACCTACTTATTTTTCAAGTACTTATTTTAAGAGTCACGTAGCAGATTGTTGGTATGGAAAAAACCTAGCGAATGCTGCTCCTAAACGATGGCCATCCACCGAAAAGTTAAGTATCAGGATAAACACACAATTGTACTAAAACCAGACAACACATTAAAATTTAGTTTCAAACCACCTAAAAGTACTTCTAAGGATTTTATATTAACCAAGCCAAGACTAAAGCCAACCTAAAACAAAGACTTTAAGGCAAATATACTAGTCTAAATCTCAAAAATGGCCAAACTGTGACTACGGATCATGCAAGAATAAAAGTTATCCCTACAATATGCCTAATAATCATGCAACCCAATTTATATAGAAACTAACTAAGCTAAGTCTAAAGAAGGAAATCGTAACCTACCTCAAAGTCAAAACCGTACTCAAACGACTACTCGTGAGCATTTCCCTTTTGAAAAGTAGTAGAATGCTGCCACACTATCAAAAATAAAATGAATTATAATACGAGACTAATAATGCCCATTTCAATGTTGCAAAATTCAGATTGGAAATTAGGTTGAAAATTGACCATTAGAACTTGACAACTAAATGGAAACCTAACTTTGTTTTTATGTTTCCGTTGAGGTGAGGATCACATGTCCAGAAGTTGGGCAAATATGAGAGTGTAATTAGACCTCAAATGGTCCAAAAACTACACTTTAAAGAATTTGAAAATTAAAGAATCAAGGTTCAAATCAAGAATTAAACACATAAATGGAGCTAGAATAAGCAATATGAAGTAAGGAAAAGAGATTTACCTTACAATCAAGAGAAATGGTTGAGAAATGAGCTCTAACACCTAAGATTAAGCTCTCAACAATAGAAATTTGACCATAGAGAATTTAGAAAAGAGAGAGATATAACACTCAATGATCGTCACCCTGGCGGATCAATGGTCGCAAGGTGAGATAACACTGAACCAGAGAAGGAGCCGTTGGAGTGGAGGTCAATACTAAAACTCGGTAGGAGAAAGCCAAATCTCACAAGAGCGAGCTTGCCAGAATGGCAAAAGACTTGTTGGTACGGGCTTGCAGGAGAAGACAAGCCTCATAGGAGCGGCCAAGTCTTTGTTAGCACAACTCACTCTTCACAAGAGCGACATCACCAAAGCGAGCCAAGCCTCACAAGAGCAGTTGCATCTGTAAATGTTGCTCCAACAATTAGAACTAAACTTTACATGTCTCGAATTGACCCTCACCCTTAAGATTCAATCAGGGTTCAACAAATGCAAACATGATATGTTATCCAATCAGAGACGACATTCGTGACTCAATGGAATCGAAGAAATGGCGAATGGAGGCCGTCTCAATGACATGTTGATCAAAGTACACACTATAATAAAACAACCAAAATCAACTAATAAAACAAGCAACCCAATCTCAACCTAGATCAAACTCGACATTTCACAATTAAATATCATCCGAGCTTGTTTACGCGAAGTCAACCATTTCCATTTAAAAGCTCCAAAATGAGAAAAACTCACCCAAAGCTCTCTTGACCACCTCAAGAAGCGTGTCATCCATCCTAACAACTGAAAACACAACATCAAGTTATGGAAAGGGGAAAATGGAAATAAACACAAAATCAAGAAAATGACCTCGAGGGTAATAGCATATATATTTTTGGTTTCATAAAAAATTTAGTCACAATTTATCTGCTCAGAGAAACTTGAGTTATCCATTACAATTTAGGTTTTCAAAAGGCCAATAATTCAATTTATTTGTTTCCCATGATTCTTGTTTCAAAAAGGAAGATGCATATATTTTGTGTCTAGAACTAGTGTCCTTATCTTATTGTTACTATGTTTTGTTGTACCGAGAATATTAATTTCAACATCTCATCAATTTGATTTTGTTTTTGGCTTCCTACACATTCAACAATTTGGCAAGAAGTTCAATTTTTTTCCATCAAAGGGAAAAATTGCTCAGAAGTTTTTGAATAAGAAAATTATGAAATTCATAGGCAAGCTTAAGAAAGCATGTCCTGTTTTGTCGGTTTTTAATTGGGAAAAGGGTCTGAAAAATACTTCAACTTTGGCCGAAATTGTTGTTACGATACCAAACTTTATGGAAGACCTTTTACCCACCTGCACTATTTAATAGTGTATTTTAAAGGTATATATGTGACCACGCTACTATTTATTATGATGCAATATTTATGATGTCCACGTGGATACATATATACCTTTAAAATACACAATTAAATAGTGTAGGGGAGGGGGGTAAACGGTCCTTTCCAAAGTTCAATATTGTTACATCAATTTCGGTCAAAGTTAAGATATATTTCAGACCTTTTTCCCTTTTTAATTCCATTTGTTCGAGGTCCTTTAAATTTGGCTAAATGATGATACATATATATATATATATATATGTGTGTGTGTGTGTATTTTATTTAAATAAAACTATGGAGATTTTCAATAAACAATATCGTTAAATTTAGAAGGTGATATGCAATTATTTAATTTGGATGGAACAATACCACATTTAGATTTAGAAAGGTCTAATACAGTGAGGGGTCGTTTGGTTGAGAACAAGTTATACCAGGATTGATTATCCTGGGATAATCCCACCATGTATATGGGATAACTTATCCCATCACTATGGTATAAATGGTGGGATAAGTTATCTCAAATATGTCAACCAAACAAGACACCAAAATTTAATCCCAGGACTATTTTTTTTATCCCATGACTATTTATTCCTATCCCTCACACCAAACGACCCCTTAATTCAATAGATTGAATGATATAATGTTAGACACTATTGTAAGTTATCCATTGTTATATCATTACCCTTATCTTTTTACTAGTTAGGTTTAGTTTTCGTAAAGTTTAAAATCATTCATGGGTTCTTATATGTGCTTTTCTTGTTTTTGTGGAAATCAAATAGCGCATCAATTCATGAAATCCATAAAACAAATATTATCAAACTTATAGTTTCACATTTAATCTGACTTGCCTTTCGGCTTTAGGCCATTGTTACTTTGTATTTCTTTGTAGTAGTACCCTTTTTTCTTTGAATATATTATTTTCTCCTTTCAAGTTTGTAGGTTTTGTGACGTGCATTTTTGTAATGATTGTATTCTAGGGTTTGAAGAGTCAAAAATAGTTCTTCTCCACGGTATTTATGTAAATAAACTTCATGCAATAACTAGTTCATCTAGTGTTTCTCCATTTATTGGTTAAATTTGAGGAGAGAGTAAAGTTTGCTTATTTTCTACCTGTCTAAGTTGTAGCAAATGAAATGTAATAAAGATGAAGATGTTACGGCTAGAAAAATTGTTGAGCAAAAATTAACCGAGAAAGACATTGCTAGAGCTCAAAAATTAGCTTTGAAGGCTCAGAATTTGTTTCAAGACTTTGATGGAATTTCTCAATTCCTCGAGATTATCAATGTTTATTTTGCTCATCAGAAGAAGAAGAAGACTACTGTTGTAGTGGATTTTCACAGTATCCTTTGTGTAGAGTCCTCGGCTGATGATGAAACAATAAAAAAAACATTATAGAAGACTTGCTTAAGCTCTTAATTGTGATAAAAAATTATATGTTAAGGGAAAGGGGCACCTAAGATTATATTTGAAGCAGGGAGGTAGTTGTCTGATAGAACCAAAAGAATGATGTATGACAATAAGCATGGATCTTCTGCTTCATGTGTGAAGCTTGTTACACTAGAAGAAGATATGAGCGAACTGAACCGGGAGGCTTTTCTGGAGAACAATTTTTTTTTCATTAAAACTAATGCATGTTTTGTTCTTGGTTCAGTTTCCACTCGTTCAAAAGTTGATAGGCTAATAAAAAGAGATGCATGGCTAGGTGTTCAAGATAGTTGTCCAATTTAGAAATTTGCAATATGCCGGACAATAAGGCTAGGATGGAGATCAACAAGAAGCTTAGAGAAAGGAGCACAACTTCTCCAACTTCATCTAAGAAGGAAAAAAAAGAAACTAACTTTGTTTGTACGTAGTGCTCCTATTGATTTTGAACCAGAAGCTAAGTCAATGACGGTTCCTAATTTGGACTTTCATAAATTTGACAAGTGCATAATTTCTTCCCATTGGCTATATTTTATACTTGTCAAAATTATGGAAGTCTAAATCAGGAATATTCATTGACTTAAATTCGAGTTCTAAATCAACAAGAGCACTAAAGATAGGCGAAGTTTGTTTCTTCATTTTCCATATATTTTCCTTCTTATATGAATTTGGAAAAATTTTTCTCTACTTCTTATTGATCTCCATCCTAGCCTTATTCGCTAGCATATTGTGAATTTCTAAATTGTAGAATTCTCCTAAACGCCTAGCCATGCTTCTCTTTTTTAATAGCCTATCATTTTTTGAATAAGTGGAAACTGAATCAAGAATAAAATATGCATTATTTTTCACGAATGAATTACTTTTTTTCAAAAATGTCTCCCAGTACAATGCACTCATAACTTCTTATGATGTAAAAAGCTTCATTTTGGAAGCAAAAGATCCATGTTTATTTTCCTACATCATTCTTTTGGTTCTATCAAACAACAAACTCGGAGCTTTAGATATAATATTAAGAGTCCTGCATCTGTTCCCAACAAATTGATTTATATCAGGTTAAAATCTTGAAGAAGCCTTGTGTAATATTTTATTATTGTTTCATCATCAGTTGAGGGCTCTACAGAAAGGACACCAGAAAAATCCACTTCTACATTAGTCTTCTTCTTCTCATGTGTACATAAACATTGATAATCTACCGGAACTAAGATTTACCATCAGAGGCTGGAAACCTATTTTGAGCCTTCAAAGAAATTTTTTGAGCTCCAACAATGTCCTTCTAGGTTAATTTCTGCTCACCAATATATTTGGCTTTAACAACTTCATCTTTGTTACATTCCATTTGCCTACAATTTTGGTAGGATGCAAATAATAAAACTTTATTGTCTCCTTCTAATTAACCATAAAATGGAGCAACATTCAACAACTTGATTATTAGGTGAAGATTATTTACATAAATACTGCAGATAAGAAATATCTTAGATTATTCAAACCTTAGAATACAAACTTTACAAAAATGCAAGTCACCGAACTAAAAACTTGGAAGCCAGAAATAATACCATAATAGAAAGAAGGTTACTTGTTATCAAAGCTACGAATTAAATAAAGAAATGTAACACCCCAAATTTCGAACAAACGAATACTCAACACTTAGCATTTAAAGATCATCCCTAACCATACTTCTAAGGAGACTTTCCATGATTCGTAGATCATCCTGCAAACCTTAGAATGTACTCGTAGAAAAGATTCAGACAGTACAACATTGTCCCAAGTTCCAAGACTTGAAAAATTGGGTCGTAGTTTATGTATGACCCTTACTTTGGGCCCAAAAACCATTAGGCTTATTATCCAGGAACTTGTTCAGAAATACCATAATGAAAGGAAGATAGGAGTTTGTCGCTAGATATTTTACCAAATAGGATCGTCCATTTCCTATGGAATATATAACTAAAATACCCTTAGAGGTTGGATAAGGCTAAGTAGAGTGAAAAGGGTTCCATAAAAATGATTTTCCCGAAATTGGGTATTCACCTCCTGAGCCCAAATTTACCCGCACAGGGAAATACCTCAATAGGCCTAGGGCAGGGGAAAATATCCACTATAGGGCCATGGGAAGAAATAGGTGTGGGGAACAGTCTGCAACAAAATCAATTGAATAGACAGAGAAGCCTAGTAAACCTATCGATTCGAGCAAGTCCGACTAGTTTAGGCGCCACCTTCATGGAATTAGACCAGAGGAGATGGAAAACTCCTAAGTTCCATAGAATCATTCTATGAGATATGGAATGGCCTCGTAGATTCAAACCTCAAAGAAGACAAAATGTCTAAGTTTCACAGTGGCATTCCACGAGCTATGTATAATTCTTTAACTATGGAATAGCCTCGTGGATTTATGCAATAATGGATTGTGAAGCTTAGAATGGGTATAATGTGTGCTTGAAGGATTTTACTTCACCGTTAAGTTGGTTAAGTTGTCATTTAAGAAAATAGTTTAATGTTGTTCAGTTTAGTCTAATAGGTTTTGAAGTCAATTTATTTTATTACCCAAATTTCCCAATATGTTTGAGGATTGGATACTTTAGGTCCAATGCTGATAATTATGTTTTGTTCGGTATCCAAGCTATGTCTTGGCTAATTAAGCATTGTAATTTTCCTTGCTGCAGCCTATGCAGAGATTGTTTAGCAAAATAGAGAATAACTTTTCTCTTACTTTTTTTTATTTAATTTTCTTAGCTTAGCTCTTTAATGTTCATTATTGTTCCATTGTTTTTCACTGTTTTCCTTAGCTTAACTACATCATTTGATATTAGAGCATTCCCTTAAGCTATGTGGGTAGACAAATGGCTGAAGGAAGAAAAATCAAGGATATGCTTGAGAAAATGTCCATGGAGTTGGCTAAATTCCCGGTCAGGCAGAATCAAATAGAAGACCAACATGAGAAATATTTTGTTGAGCTTAAGAAATCCTTAAAAGTTGTGAAGAGGGGGATAATGGTAAAATTGTTGAGGGAAAAGAAGGAAATGGTGAGATCTATTCCCTTTATGCCAACCCATGGCTTGGGTTTTTGCACCACACAAGACGAACACATACTATGGTTACACTTGGTGGATATCAATTTGGAATGGGGTCTTTACCCCAGTTTCAAACACTAGTAGGATGGCATATGCATCAAAACCCACCCTGTTATGGGGCTGGAGGGCATATGGGCCTAGAAACTTGAGCTCCTTATGAGATGCCTACTTGTGCACCAACTTAGATACCTTTTGGATGTTTTCATAGCCATACACCAGCAGGAGGCTTTGGAGGAAGAGCAAACCAACCTAACTTTCAGGGTCACTTCCTTCACCCTATATCTAGGCTTTCCAAGATAGAGTTTCCAAGGTTCAATGGAACAGATCTAAGATCTTGGATCTATAAGGTGGACCAGGTTTTTTTCCCTGGATGAGATACCTCCAAACTAGAAGGTAAGAGTTGTTTCATTGCATTTTGATGGTCTAGCTATAGAATGGAACCTAGCTTAGCTCAAGACTAGGCAAAACCTACCATATCCTACTTTGGATAAATATATGTATACTCTCATGGATAGGTTTGGGGTTGAGTTTGAGGATCCTATGTCTGAACATAAGCTGGTTAAATAGACTGGATGTATCAAGGATTATCAAAATGAGTTTGATAAGATCAAGACTAGTCTAGGAATCCTTCTGAAGCATGCTATTAGTGGTTTGATTACTATTTGGGACCTGAGATAGGCCTCACTGTTAAAAATCACAGACCATTTTATCAGCCTCAAACTTACAAACAGGCTAGAAATACTGAAGCTCAAGTTAATGCTCAACTTAAGCTTACTAGATTCCCTTTCTCTGCTGGTGGCTCTCAGTAAAAAGGAGTAACTCATACATTTACTTATCAAGAGGGGCTGGATCAAAGAAGGACTATGACCAGGCTCAGAGGGAAACACCTCTGAATTTGAACAACAACAATAGCAAGAGATTATCATCTGCTGAGATGAATGAAAGAAGACAAAAGGGATTATGCTCTTTTGTGATGATAAGTTCTTCCATGGGCACAAATGTGGAGGATCAAAGTCCTTGTATCTAATGTAGATTGAAGATGACAGGAGGACCATGAAGAATAAAAAGTGGTAATAGAGGACCCAAAGCAAGAACAAGAGGAAGATAAAGGGGAAGTTTGTGATATTTCAGTGCATGCACTACATGGGCTTCATACCTACCATAGTTTCAGAGTGGAGAGGTATTGACGGAAGAGACCACTGCATATGTTGATTGATCCTGGTAGTTCTCATAAATTCATAGAGGAAGGTTTATCAAGGGAACTCCAAGAAGATGTTCAAGCTGTGAGAACTCATGCCATCAATGTAGATAATGGTCATGATAGACATACTAATAAGTTGTGCAAATCATTTCTTGGATGATGCAGGGCATGGTGTATTTAGCTGACTTCTTATTGATACCCTTAGGTCTTGTGATTTAATATTGGGAGTACAATGGTTGTTTTCCTTTGGTGATCTGAGGATGAACTTTCACGTGCTGACGGACATGATTGCATGTTAAAGGGATCGTTGTAAGCAGGGTAAAGACTGTGGAAGCAAAATGGTTGGATAAAATGACTAAATGAGAGGGTCAACTATTCAGGATTAGAGAAATGCCAGTAAAGGAAGAGGTGAAGAAGAAATCAGCAGTGACAAATGTCATCTTGTCCATCATTAAAGAATATCCTTAGTTGTTTGCTAATCCAAAAGGGTTACCATCCTCTAGAAGACAATTTAATCACAAAATCCCTCTGGAGTCTAGGAATAATCCTATGAACTTAAGGCCCAACAGATATTCAATAGCACAAAAGGATGTTATTGAGTAATTGATAACATAAATGCCTGATTAAGGTATTGTCAACCTAGTTCCAGTCCATATATTTCACCAGTTGTGCTGGTTGGCAAGAAGGATGGGAGTTAGAGGTTATTTGTGGATTATAGAGGTCTTTATAAGGCAACAATTAAGGACAAATTCTCAATCCTTATTATAGAAGAGCTGTTGGAGAAATCGCGTGGCTCTAACATCTATTCTAAGATAGATTTAAGAGCAGGCTATCATCAAATAAGGATGGCTAGAGAAGACATTCTTAAGGCAACTTTCAGAACCCATGCATGCCATTATGAGTATTTGATAATGCCCTTTGGGCTATCCAATTCTCCATCCTGCATCCAAAGTCTGGTGAATCATGTGTTTAAAGAGAATCTCAAGAAGTTCATATTAGTCTTCTATTATAATATTCTAGTGTTCAGTAAAATTTTAACTGAACACCTGGTTCATCTCAAAATGACCTTTGAATTACTAATGAAACACAAGTTGTGTGTGAGACAAGCCAAATGCTATTTTGGGGCCAGTAAGGTTGAGTACTTGGGGCATATTATATTTTCTAAAGGGGTGGCAACTGATCCTTAGAAGATCAATGTTGTTATACAATGGCTAGTTGGCCACTATCTAAGAACTTGAGAGAACTTAAGGGTTTCCTAGGCTTGGCAGGTTATTACAAGAGGTTTATCAAACACTATAGAATGATCAGCAAGTCGTTAGCTGATCTATTAAACAAAGATGGGTTCAAATGGTCTGAAGGAGCATCTCAGGCTTTTGAAAGGTTGAAGGAAACACTAACTTTAGCACCTGTTTTAGCTCTGCCAAGATACTCTATTGTGTTCACTGTTGAAACAGATGCATGTGACTATGACATTAGAGTTGTACTGATGCAATAAAGATATCCAATAGCTTATCTCATCAAAGGGCTATTTATGAGGCACCAAGGGTCATTTGTGTATGATAAGGAACTATTGGCTTTGGTCCTAGATGTACACAATACCTGATGGGGAAGATACTCATTGTGAGAACTGATCAAACGGTATTGAAGTCCTTACTAGATCAAAAGTTACATTACAGGTCTCTCAGATGAAGTGGATAGCTAAGTTGATGCAATTCCACTTTGAGATTGAGTACAAGAAAGGAAGGGAGAACAAGGCAACAAATTCCTTGTCTAGGGTGCAACTAGAAGAGGTGACAATCATGGTTGTAATCCATGGAGTGACTAAATTGTTTGACAGGATATTTTTATTTGAAGATCCTACTATGAAGTACATTTTGATCAAGGTGCAATCTCAAGAACATGGGGGCAGGGATTATAATGACTCGAACAGTCGTTATTTAGGAAAGGAAAAACGTCAGGAAAAACTAAGCCCATCATCCCTCCAGAGCAGACCAGATGCCGCTAGGGTGGCGGCGCTACAGCGGGACAAGGAGTGTCAGAGCGAGATAGACGGGACAAAACTTAAATAACGCGAAGTCTTATTTCCTCTTTTTCCCCAAAACACCAAAAAGAGGCGAGGATCACCCAGAAACCCTCTAAAGGAAACTCTAGGATTGGGAAGGAAAGAGAAGGATATTTCTAGCGTAAGGATGTTGATAGCTTACGGATTTCCAGTCAAAATACACCATTTCATCGTTCGGAAGCCAGGATTGGAGCCACAATCCCTCTGCTTCTGCTTGGCGCCCAGGTAGGCTAGATTTATTAATTAAGTAGTTGTAAATCCGTGATTCACTGCGTAGTATATTGGTAATTGATGGTAGAATTCATGCGTAGGCTTTTGTGCATCAAAAAAGGGGACAGTTGTACATGTATTCCTATGTGTTACATTAGACGTATACAATAGGAGGAAGCCCTATCCCGTGAAATAGCATTATGTGATGGTTTGATTTCATGTTTGTGTGATATATGTCGATAATTGCTTCATTGTAATGCATTCATGTATGTGAATGAGGCAATGTAGATCAAACCTAATGAATTGAGTACGAATGAACAATTCCATGCCATGAAACTAATACTTGATTGTATGATTATGACTATGTACATTATCGATGTGAATGTGATTGTGCTTATGATGATTAGATCGGGTGTCATGTACCGACACATATATATGCATTAGATCAGGTGTCACATACCGACACACATACATACACTGGATCGGGTGTCGCGTACCGACACACATACATACATTACATCGGGTGTTATGTACTCACATATATACATATTGGATCGGGTGTCACGTACCGACACATATACATATTGGATCGAGTGTAACTTACCAACACATATACATTGGATTAGGTGTCACGTTCTGACACACTAACAGTTTGGGTGTGGGTTCAATAAGAGAACCACTTGTGACATTTTAGTTTTGTATCTACTTGTTATTGATAATATAGAATTGTATGTTTCTCTTGAGTTCATAGATGGTTTCTGCATTCTATGTACATACGAGGATTGGATGTCGCGTATGGTAAATTGGGTATATCTCGTTAATGGATGAACTGTGAATGGTCAGGCCCAAATAAGGATGTGATAAGGTAAGTGGAGACCGAGGGTCCAGGTGTTACTATGTGTTACTTTAGAAAGATGGTAATGTGTATTGTCGTTGAGAATTGGGATGGCGTTATGTCGTAAATGTCAAATAGTTAGGTATTACCCTAGAGGGAGATTAGTGTTGAAACAGTTAACAAACCTTGATGTAACGTACTATGGAGTCAAGGGTTGAGTGGTATGTCGTGAGTGGTTGGCTGGGTTAGTAGTGGCTACATTCGAAACCTTCTCTAAGAGGTAGAATGGTTAAGTTATGATCAAGAATAAAGTGAGTAAGGGGTTAGAGTCAAGTGTACCAGTATATGTTAAAGTATCTAGGAATGGTAACAGAAGAAAAATATAAAGGTGGAGGAATGAACGGTCTTATTGCATGTTTCCTACTAGTCGATTTCTTATATTATGCGGTGGGTATCGGGTTGACCGATGATGCCTACCAGTACGTGTGGTTGTACTGATACTACTTTTGCTATGCCTTTTTGGCATTGTTTGGTTAGTAGTGGCTACATTCGAAACCTCCTCTAAGAGGTAGAATGGTTAAGTTATGATCAAGAATAAAGTGAGTAAGGGGTTAGAGTCAAGTGTACCAGTATATGTTAAAGTATCTAGGAATGGTAACAGAAGAAAAATATAAAGGTGGAGGAATGAACGGTCTTATTGCATGTTTCCTACTAGTCGATTTCTTATATTATGCGGTGGGTATCGGGTTGACCGATGATGCCTACCAGTACGTGTGGTTGTACTGATACTACTTTTGCTATGCCTTTTTGGCATTGTTTGGTTAGTAGTGGCTACATTCGAAACCTCCTCTAAGAGGTAGAATGGTTAAGTTATGATCAAGAATAAAGTGAGTAAGGGGTTAGAGTCAAGTGTACCA
>JAJOOO010005044.1:0-20546 GCA_029582685.1 Solanum piurae
TGATCGGATTTACTAGGGATGTTAACAGCAGGCGCAGAATCATCTGATTCCGGTAGAGTATGAGGAAGTTCGGGGATGACAACATCATTTTCCGAAGGAAGTTTGAGGTGTGTGACGTCATTTTCCGGTTGAGTAAACGGAGTACGAGCAAGTGAAAGGTTGAAAAAGAGGAAAAGGACAGCAACGAAGAGTTTCGCCATGGTGAAAAGTTAAAATTGTTCAAACAAGATGAATCGAATTCGGTATATATAGGATGTGTGACGGGTAGTTCGGGCAGGTGGTGTAGAATAGAAAGAGAGGTCGATGGGGCAACGGGCAACTCGGTTACCACCCCCACGTGGCTGGAACTGAAATCACCCGCTAATATTCTCGGGTCTTTTAACTGAATCGTACAAACACCAAATAAAAAGAAGATAAGATCTTTATTAAATCGTGTTTTATCCCTAGTACTTATAAAACTTCAGAAAAAGTCAAATTTATCATAGACCATAAGCCTTCTTCCTCCTTTTTTGCACATTCCATCTAAATCCCATTTTACGTCAAAAATATATCTCTCTTTAGGAAGTTAAATAAACTTTTTATATTGCTTTCTGTCCTAATATTTTTACTTTTTGAGATTAAAATTTCTTAATTTTGATAGCAACATAGAATCTTTTCAATTTTAACACTTGTATCTAAGTATATATAAAAACAAATTTTGCCACTTAAAAGTATGGTAACATACCCACAACATACAAAATACAAAATACAAAATACATACATGATTGTTACTTTTTTGAAGATTTTGTGTCTGCAATATTTCTCCATCTCACCAATAGAAGGAAAGGACGAGGAAAGGGAGGTTTTGAATTGGTCAAAAGTTTCTCTCATTAATTTCCACACGTCTAAACACGCAGAAAAATTATTCTAAGACCTTCTTCTGCTATATTAGATCTGACCAACAGCTCATCCTAAATTCTCTTGGTAATCTTTTTGTTAATGGCAATTCACTCATAAGTCATAAGTAAGTCCACATCGTGGTTTAATTCTATATAATCTAAGTTTCACTCCACTTAGTGTGCAACTTCAGTTCAGGGGTATCAACATCAATCAAGAAAACTAAAAGATGGATGGTGCTTTTACCTGGGATTACTACTCACTCATCAATGAACTAACTCAAGGCATGGAACACACTAACCCTGCATAAACTACACACAAGTAAGATTCAACTGCATTTGAGATCATATACAGAGGCTCTCATACTTGTCACCTAGCTACTAATTCTGCACTACAAGCAACATCACCAGGGAAAGAAGCCAGTCAGCACAGCCTGATAGTAGGTGGATATTCATCATCTTTTGTCTCTCCTACAACCCCTGAATCAAACTACTTGTCAGTCTCTAGCTTCCAGATGAATATCATACCTCAGTGATATTGGAATATTTCTCGACTTGCACCATTCAGACTCACACCGCACTGATATCTCCGCCAACACTTCCACAACAAGTTCTTCAATGGGTGGTGAGTTTGCTAGATTATCTGGAGGTAGACCCGATTTTTCCATTTAGACTAAACGACATCCCCAGACCAAAGCTAATACTCCCCAAAAGGATGAATAGTTTTGATCTTATCACCAAAGTTACTCTATCGAGATTGCAAAATTTAGCAATAAATCTAACTGCTTGCAAATTAGAAACTAGCTATTGATATTAGTACCAATAGTCTACTGTGTTGTTTCAAGGGCTGAACTTCTGGTAATTTGACATCAAGTTGTTGAGTGAAATTCAAGGATATTCTAGCAAAAAGTTAATAAATATTTATAAATTTTATATAGCTACAGACAATTTGGATGGGCTTATGTTCGTGTATAATCATAAGCAACCAAATTCCTTCGGGCTACACTATCATCAGTCATGTATTCGCTCAACTCAAAGTCCAAATCCGTGATAATCTAATCGCAATCGCATGGATAAATTACTAGCTTGGTTGTAAGCGCACTAGTACCAAGGGGAGAGCAAACAAAATGAGAAAGTGATTCTCTAACCTGCCTCAAAAGCCTCCCACTTATAATTAAGTGTGGCGCACAACTTATGGATATCAATTGTGGTTGAATAGATCTCCATAATGTTGGGAAAACGTGGACTTACACAAGTATATATATATCGTCAAACTGATGGAAATAAATGGGAAAATAATGACACAAGAATTTTACGTGGAAACCCTTCTAAATAAGGGAAAAACCACGGGCCAAGAAGAGTAACTGATATCACTATAGTAAGGAATTTTACACTGTGTAGTCACGAATACAATACTCAAAGTGACTACTACACACTCAAAAAGAATAACACTCTTTTGATTTCCACCTTACTAAAATATCGCTCACACTCTATTTTTCTTCACAGATCGACTATTTTTCTTGTATAGTCTATGGATTACCTCACTTTGCTCTCAAAATGGTTTTTTCTCTCTATCTTGGTGTGTTCTACAAATGAGCAAGAATGCTCTATTTATAGAAGGAGAAAATCATGCCTATGTCACTAATGACATAGACAAATGTAACAAATTTCAATGGTAAGTTGCAAATCTTACCAATTTGTCAACCACCAAATCTTTTATTTTCAACTCACATTTGTTGTCACTATTCCTTTTTAACAATTGTTTATAGCAATTGAGTAGAAAAAATTGACCAATGTAAAAACATGGGATGGACCTCACAAATCTCCCCCTCCAGTCCCATGCACTAGAAGGAGGTATCTTCATCTTCTTTAAAGAGATATCATACCACAAGTTCTTTGCATAACTCGAACTTGTCAGTATTATCTTGGTCAGCATATCTGCAGGATTTTCACTTGTGTGGATCTTTTTGACGTGAAATGATTCATTCTCCACTTCCTCACGAATCCAATGATATATGACGTCGATGTGTTTTGTCCTTGCATGGTACATGGAGTTCTTGTTCAAGTCTATTGCACTCTGGCTGTCATAATAGACAATATACTTCATCTGATGCAAACCAAGCTCTTGAAGAAATCGCTTTAGCCATATCATCCCCTTGCCGGCTTCAACAGCCGCAATATACTCAGCTTCAGTTGTAGATAGTGCAACACACTTCTGCAACTTCGACTGCCATGATATAGCTCCCCCTGAAAAAGTAAACAAATATCCAGTAGTGGATTTTTTGTTATCAAGGTCACCTGCCATATCAGCATCTGTATAGCCCTTCAAGATTGGATCTGATGCTCCAAGACACAGGCATTCATCTGAGCTTCCTCTAAGATACCTGAGTATCCACTTCACAGCTTTCCAATGCTCTTTTCTCGGATTGTCGAGAAATTTGCTGACAATACCAACTGCGTGAGCAATATCAGGTCTAGTACATACCATTGCATACATTAGACTTCCGACGACCGAGGAATATGAAACTTTGGCCATGCTCTCTTTTTCCTCCCTAGTTGTAGGACACATCTTCTTGCTCAACTTCATATAACCAGCAAGAGGTGTGCTAACATGCTTAGCATTCTTCATATTGAAGCGCTCTAGTATACATTCAATGTACTTCTTCTGTGACAAATAAATCTTCATTTAATCTCTGAGACGAGTAATTCTCGTGCTCAAAATTTGATTGGCATGACCCAAGTCTTTCATAGCAAAAGACTTACAAAACTCATTTTTCACCTCGTCAATCTTGGAAGTATTCTTGCCCACATATAACATATCATCCACATACAACAAAAAGATGATAAAATCTTCGTCAATTTTTTTTTGTACAAATACACAATGATCTGATGAAGTCTTCTTATAGCCTTGATCCCCCATAACAGATTCAAACTTCTTATACCACTGTCTAGGAGCTTGCTTTAGGCCATAGAGACTCTTTTTGAGTTTGCACACAAAATTTTATTTACCTTCTACTTTTAAGCCGTCAGGTTGTTCCATATAAATCTTTTCTTCTAGGTCACCATGAAGAAAAGCCGTCTTCACATTCATCTGATCAATCTCTAAATTAAGACTAGCAGCCAAACTTAGAACTGTACGAATCGAGAACATTTTCACAACAGGAGAAAATATTTCGTCAAAGTCAATACCCTTTCTTTGACCAAATCCCTTAACAACCAATTTAACTTTGTACCTTGGCTTCAAGTTGTGTTCTTCAACTTTAACTTTGAACACCCACTTTTTCTTCAAAGCTCTCATGCCCTTGGGAAATTTTACCAACTCATAAGTGTGGTTCTCATGCAGAGACTTCATCTCATCTTGTATGGCTTCAATCATTGATCCTTGTGCTCATCTTCTATGGCCTCCTCATAACATTCAGGTTCTCCCCATCAATGAGTATGTACTCATCTTTCATGGTCTCCTCATAACATTCAGGTTCTCCCCCATCAGTGAGTAACACATACTCATTGGGTGAATAACGAGAGGAAGGAACCGATTGTCTTGTGGACCTCCTAAACAGAATATTTGATACGTCCACAACTTCATGAGCAGGAGGATCATCAATAACAATATCATTATTATTATCAACATCAACATATTGATTAGATGAACTATGCCATCAAAATTTGAAGATTCTAGCTTCTCCGCTTTTGTCAATATCTTCAATTGTTTGATTCTCTATGTGTTGACACCCAATTTTGGACCTCCACAATATAGATTAATATCGAGCTTCTTCAATTTCAAGAAATTTAAAATAATTAGTGTTATAAAATTTCAAGAAAAATAAAATAATTTGCAAGTTATTTTAAATAGTTTCGTCACTTTTATAATTTTTAAATAATAAATGTGTTTTATATTTTATATTTCAAAAGATTTTTATATTTTTAAACTAAATATTTTTTAATTTAGTTTAATTTGAATTGTAGTTATAATTTTTAGTTAATTAGTTTAATTATCTTATATTTGAACCAATTATTTTATTTCTCTAAAATTAAGAAACTCATTAATTAGTTTTAATAATTCAATCTTATTTTGATTTTGGCCGAAGTTGCAAATTAAATTCTATTTTATTTTAAAATAATAATTAGATTGGTTTAGAGTCGTCACTTAATTTTTAAGAAAACCAAGAAAACTATTTTTTCAAAAGATTAAAACAGAAATCAATTGAAAATATTTAAAGGATTCGGGGTTCATATTAGCATTTCGGAAAGGGTTTGAAAGCACCCGAAATGCCCGCTAATACGCGGTTATCCGATAATTAATTATTTGGCTAATTGATTTTAAAAATAAAAAGCATGCTTGACAAGTTTAGGAAATAAACAACTTAAGACTTGAATTATATTTTTATGGAAAAGGGAGATAGTATAAGGGTTTTACTAAAATATAATATTTTACAAAGTAACTTAGGTAGTAAAATAGATATGATTATTTAGTCTTTAGAAAATCTAGAAACGACTATCTTTTGGGGAAATCGAATTAGGAAAACCTTAAAATCGTCTAGCAAATAAACAATTAAACAAATATAAAACAGATAAAATAAAGAGAAAGAGAGTTTGGGCCCAAGTCTGGTTATCTGTCCGCCTAGGCCAGTACTTGGGCCTAATTTCAATTTTGGGTCCAAAGACCCAAAACTTAGTACTTGTCATAAACTAACAAGATGATAATACGAAAATAAAAAAGGGCTTAGGCCCAACAATAACAAAAATACAAGGCTGAAATTTGGAGGTCTTTTGGGCCCATTTTCAATGCAATATTCAACGTATACGTCTGATGTATATCGCTATATACTGAGTGTATCCATCCCTTTTAACTTGCTCCGAACACCTGTATTTCAACTTCCGGAGACCTGTTCTTCGATCCCTTGCTGTCTGACTCAATAGAGGAAGGAATTGAGCCTTTATGGCTCTTTCAAAATGCAAGGAGAAATATGGGAGTTCGTGGTGAACTCGGATAGATTTGCATGCAACGAAAAAAAATGAGGAAAAGAATTAGCACCCAATATAATAAGAGTAATAATGTATCTAAGACAATTTATCGTAACAACAACTAAATTAATATGTAGCAAATAACTCGATTGGACCAAACAGTGGAGATCTAATAGAGGAGCATAAATTGTAAAGATACTAACAACCCCCATATCATGCCACTGACAAAATAATGACTAGTTAGGCTATTGCTTTAACAATTAAAGTCCACAACAAACATATATCCTCCAACCAATTTGATAAATAAAATGTCTGTTAACAAGTAGTACTAACAGTTGAGAGCAAAACAATCAAATTCATTCGATATCATATGGAACACTATGATTGAACGAAGATCAACTTTGAAAACAAAATTCTACTCAAACTGGATATTCTATATCCCATACAATAGAAAAAAGAACACACAATGAGGGACTTCCATCAGAAAATCAAACATTTGAACCACGACAAGAAACAAAATTTGAAGCAAAAATGAGGGAACAAGGAGATCACTTACAATGGGGAGCTGGCTATTTGACATTAAAGATATAAATTAAAGAGGCATAGACGTCAATACGATTGAGCGAGAATAAAGATTAGGCTTTCCGAAAAGTTTAACATAACTAAGAAGCTATTACAACAATTCAAAATGACAAAAGAAGACAACTAGAGTACGAATAGACGTGAGGAAAAACGAGTCTATGTAACTAACACAATCAAAGTTGAAATCAAACAAACGCTCAAACTATTTCAAACTGATCCAGACCGAAATTCATCCAGCTCCCTCGAAATAGAAATGAAATAAACCGACAATAATGAAAACTCAAACACTCTTAACTAATAAATTTCAGACTTTAATCAAACACCAAGGAACACATTTTTCATCTTCAACAACTAAAGAGAAGCATCAACTAAAACTTAAAGACATTAATAGTGAACCAAGACGGAACAGATGCATTCATGAGAGGGAAAGAAGGAACCAACAGAAAGTTTCAATTCTCACATGAAACACCAACTAAAAAAAAAAGTTAAAATCAAAAGAAGTTTACCTTTATGGGAGCAGCGAACTAGAAATCGAGTTTGAAGCGATTTCACTACCACGATCTCAACTTCAACGAATAGGAATCAACAAGAGAACCGACCTTTGATTTATTTTTTACTCTTTTCGGCTATGATTAGATGAGAAAAGAAAAACAATGGTTTTGAGGCGAGGATTTGTTTTAAAACTCTCTATTTTTCTAGGTGAAATTATGTATTCCCATAGAGTAAAAGAGCAAATATGTATTCTTTTTGGTTTCCTCCCAGCCCCCCTTAAGCAGGGGGAATTTATAGGGGGAATTCGGATGAAAAAAAAAGGGAAATCTAGATAGGAATTTGAAATTCAAATTTCAAAATCCCATCAGGCTTGGATAGCTGTCCATTGTACCAATTCGTACCATTTTCAATGGATTGAGAGTGGTAGCCGTCCGATTTTGAGCAAAGACGACGAGGCTACGAGATTTCGACACCTCACAATTCTCAAACGGCTCTTGGTACGGAAAGATAATGAGAGAGTGGAGGATACGCCAGAATGGGCTCGGGTCTGGGCTGCTGGAATCGCTGGGTTTCTGCTCGCAAGGAAGAAGAAGAACGAGCGGACTGGGGGTCGTATGGGTATTGTCTTGGTTGCTGTACGTTGGTGTATTGAAGGGAATGGGCTGTTGTTGTATTGTATGTATTGTTGTGGGTTGGGTTTCTAATGGGTATTGGGTCGGTTAGGAGGAAATATGGTGGGCTAGGGGAATTGGATTTGATGGTAGCAATTTGAATCAAATTGTGGTCAATTTGAATTGAGAAAATAACCACATGACTTGTATTGATGTAATTGGTTAAATTAGGCAAAATTTTAAATAAGATGAATTGTTATTAATTAATTAACAAGCTTTTTAATCTTAACGAAATAAAATAATTAACTTAATTATAAACTAATTAATTCAAAAATATAAACTATTGTATAACTAAACTAATTAGTAAAATATTCAAACGAAACAAAATCCTCTTTTTTTTTTCCGAATATTTATAAAATATACTAATTATATACAAATTTATATAAAACATATGTATTACTTAAAAATTATAAAAATGATAAAATTAATTAAAAGTAACTTGAAAAATATTTTGAACTTTATAAAAACTAATTATTTCAAATCGTTTGAAATTTAAGAAGCTCGATGATTAATCTATATTGTGGAGGTCCAAAATTGGGTGTCAACAAATTCAATATGGCTATACCTTATTTGCGATTTTAGCCTTTTTCTTTTACCTCTTATTTAAAGGGTAAACAACATAAATCCCACTAGTTTAGGATTTAATTACAAGTATTCACAATAGTTTTGAATATTACTCCCTCTACCACATTTCGTTGGTTAGATACATGTATCTTAATTCGACGGATACATGTATCCGAGGAATTGACAAAGCAGGATACATGTTTAATTAAGGACTCCAACTAAAATGCTTAGTTTAAGGAGGAAATCACTCCTTTAATAGATTTTAAATATATTTTGTTTAACAACTTCTGAAAATTAAAAAATATTTTAATTTCTTTCATTTATTTTTTAGCAACAAAAAAGTGAAAAAAATTATTTTCAGAAATTTGAATTTGCATTAATTAACTGAATTAGGATACATGCCTTTTACTAATGTATTTGAAGTATGTATCTGATTCATGCATCTAATTTCCTTATATACATTTCATTAGGTGTATCTGCTATATATGTGTATCTGATACATACTTAGGGACTTAGATGTATTAATTATATATCAATTACATGTAGCATATAGTAGATACATGTATTCAAAAAAAATTATGTATCTGAAGTATGTATCCAATAAATTTGTGATTGCCGTAATTTCATGACAATGTAATCTACAACAATCTCGTTGAAGTATGACTAGATACATGACAGAACCATCTTTGATACACAAAATAAAACACACTAGATCACGACAGAAAAATCTCATATACATAGAATAACATGCTCAGATACATGACAGAAAATAACTCATATATATTTAATAAAAAATACATATACATTTAATAAATAAACAAGATACATAAAATATTCAGGCTAGATACATGACAGAATCATCTCAGATAAACTGAATGAAACATACGACTTACCATCTCATTACAAAACTTTTTCATACTCTTTTTTGAATGGAAAGGTTAAAGCAGTCACTCCTGCTACAAACCATACTACTTATAATTTGTCTTCTTTATTTCTTTCCTCCATTTTTACTACCATCACCATTTTATTTTTCTGTTTAATTTTAGAGAGGGATGTGCAATTTTAATGTGAGGGTGGGAGGCAGATATTGTTGGCGGAGGAAATTGAGGGAAGTGGATGAGAGAGAAAGATATTTGCTAATGAAACAAAAATCATTTTTCATAGATATTCTGAAGAAATTATGAGTTGAGAGGATGAAGAAAGAGAGAAAATATTGTGGAGAACGTTGGAGGTGGGGGAGAGTTATTGTTGGCAGAGGAGATTCTGGGAGGTTAAATTGTTAATGTCTCTATTTAATTAAGGAATTTAAATTTTAAGATAATTATTCTATATCATATTTAAGAAATTTGTGTATCTAATTTAACTTTTTATAATATATGGTATAATTATTAAAAAGTGGTATTATAAGTAATATTTTTAAACTATAGGTAAAATATGTATATATGGTAGTTAAGTATGTCTAATTATGTAGTTTTTCCTTATTTAAACCTTTGAGAAACCAACTTGGGCCCTACTTCTAAATTCCAGCAGCCCACTTCATAAATCCTACCCAGCCCAGTCTTTCTCAATGCTTATAACAAAAGACCCACCCAATATATCCACAATACAATACATACAACAATACAAAAACCGACCCGTACCCGTGTCTTCTTCCCCAGAAACGCAACCTAGCGAAGAACGATGCACCCAGAAATCGCGACCCAAACTAGCAGTCCAGCAAATCGAGCCCAGAATCGCGCATCTTTTTCCCCTCTCCCTTATCTACTCGTACTCGAATTTTCCAGGTTGCTTCATCTCATTTTGTGTTCGTCTTTTACCCTTAATCGGACGTCCACATTCAAATACGTACAAAAATCCATTGCCAACCTTATCCTCAAGAGAGGTTTGAATTTCATCCTAAACCTTATCCATTTTCTCCCTAAATCCTCCTCTATTTAAACCCCACCTTCTTCATCATTTGAGGGTTGGAGAAAATTTTGGAAAAAAGCTGGCAAGAAACAATGAGCAAAAATACAAAAAGAGAAAACTAAAATTCACCAAGTATAGACAAGAAAAAATCAAAGTAGAAATTAGAATGATAGTGTTATACCCACCGAGTTTCTGAGTCCTCTGTTTGGAGTTCGAGTTTCTGTCGTAGCTTCGTCGTTGGTGGTGGAATAGTTCACTTCTAGCTCGTCGTTTTGTTCCAAGTTCGCTGCCTGAAAGAAGGTAAATACTCTTTTAGTTTTGCTCGTTTAACTTCTAGTTGTTCTGCATTTCTTCTGTATATGTGTTCAATTGAGACTTCTCAATCTGGATCGAAATCATGTTTGTTTGGTTCGTTGAAGTATGGTTAAGCGTATTTAATGTTTCGTTCATTTTCTTTGGACTGTTTTGAGTTGTGTTATCTTTTTTCGTTTAAGTTAATTTAGTTGTCTATTTATAAACAATCTTTAAGGGGTTTTGAAGTGAGGTAAAGCTTTGTGTTTTCATGAATATCTTGCAGTAAGTAGGCTGATTTTAGTTTGAAGTATATGTTTTGCATTTCACTGGTTTCTGATGGATCTTTGGTCATTTAATGGTCATTCGTTTTCTGTTATAGCCATTTGTGTGATGCTTCTTGAGTTTAGGCTTTTTTTAATCTTGGTGTATAATAGTAATGCATTGGTTTCAATTGTTATTTGCTCGGTTTAGAAAAGTTGCAATGCTACTATTGAAATCTCTTCTTTGTTGCTTGTTAAGTTATAAGAGTTCATAGTTGCTATTGTATCATTCTATTTTAAGATAAGAATTTAAGTTATTTTCGAGTCGGTTAGCTTTGTTTAAAATCTGTCCAATTTAATTTGATCTCGTTATTGGAGGATTTTTGTTTTCCTTTGGAGAAGTGTCGAGCCATTGTTTAAAAAAAATAGGAAGTTGTTGTTATGCCATTAGCTTGTTTATCTATTTTCGGTCACTCACAAGTATTGATTTTTTATTTTTTTTTGCCAAGTTCAATGGGTATCTTAAATTTGCTCAAGTGTTTTTGTTACTGTAGCAATTTTGAGGGCGTTTAGTTGGTTTTTGTTTGTCTTAAACTGCTTTGTTTAAATTGTGTCTTCATCCTAAAAGAAAAAGAAGATAGTCCCTGTGATTAGCTTTAGTATAATTTTCTTTGTCTTGTATACATTCAAGCATATTTAATGGATAATATGCCAGTTAAAAAAATAAAATAGAATGTGATAATGTCTCTAAGCGATCAAGTATGAAAGTTTCCCCTTATGATTCTCATCGATTTGTATAAGTATACTAACTGTTTCAGCATTTGTTAATTTCATTTCTTTTGATTATGTTCCTATGTCAAAGAGTCATTTTAAGTTGTTTAGATTTTGGATGTGCGAACTTTGAAATAGTAGTTTTTTTATGTTGAGTTTATCTGTTACCAAGTAGGTATATATTATTCTTTATTCTAATCCCTATCGTCTCTGTCATGAACTACCAATGATTGAGTACATCGGACTCCATATATATTCACCCTTGCATCTTCTTATTGGGTAATGGAGGCCCAATTCTATATCATTGAGTCAGCTAGCCATCGAAAGTGAAGAATAATAAATTCATGAATTCGGCGTATAGGTGTTCGGAACAGATATACTAGATTGTATACACTAGTATACATCTAGAGTATATGAAAAGTAGGAAAATGGGCCTAAAAGCCTGCTTTATTTTGAGTTGTATTTCGTATTTATTGGGCCTAAGCCTTTTATTTTGACTATTATCTTGTTAGTCTAGGACATGTACCAGGTGCTGGGCCAAACGCCCAAAAGACAGAAATCAGGCCCAAGTGCTGGCCCAGGTGGACAGAAAACCAAACTTGGGCCCAAAACTCTCTTTCTCTATCTCTCTTTATTTTATCTGTTTCGTATTTGTTTAATTGTTTATTTGCTAGTCAATTTTAAGATTTTTCCTAATACGATTTCCCCAAAAGATGGTCATTTTGAGATTTTCTATGGCTAAATAATCGTACTTATTTTATTACTTGGAAATATTTTACTTAAGTAATATCCTTATAATATTCCCCATTTCCCCTCTAAAATGATTTTAAGTCTTAAAGTTTGTATGTTTCGTAAACTTATCAAGCATGCCTTTTTAAAATTATTAGCCAAATATTTTAATTATCGGATAAACGTGACTTAGCGGATGTTTTAGATTCCCTTTAAAACCTTTCTAAAACATTAATATGAACCCTGAACCCCCTTTAAATATTTTCAATTACTTTCCTGTTTTAATCTTTTGAAAATTAGTTTAGAAAAATTAAGTGGTGACTCTTAAAAACCTGTCGTTTTTCTTCTTTTTTTAAAATAAAACACTATGAAAATAAATATCACGGGTCATATTCAATGAAGATGCACTGCCTTGTCTTGGCATCTAACTTTGACCTCTCATCTTTCGGCACATGTACAAAAGCTTTGCAACCAAATACTCTCAAAAGCTTCCCATACCAAACACTATTTGGTACATCACTTTGCAAAGCAACATCAGGATATGGATTAATAACATGTGCAACGGTTAATAAAGCCTCACCCTAAAATGAGTTTGGCAACTTTGCTTCAAAAAGCTAACATCTAACTCTTTCCATCAAGGTCTTGTTCATCCTCTCAGCCAAACCAACCATTTAGCTGAGGATTCTTAGGGAGGAATCTTCTGGTGTCTACCTTGATGCTTGTAGTATTCGTCAAATGGTCCACAATATTTATCACTATTATCAGTACGAATACATTTCAGTTTCTTTCCAGTTTCTCTTTCAACTGAAGCCTGAAACTGCTTGAAGACACCTAACACTTGGTCTTTAGTCTTCAAGACATAGACCCAAAGTTTTCTCGAGCAATCGTCAATAAAAGTGACAAAGTAGAGTGCACCACCCAATGTCCTTGTCTTCATTGGACTGCATAAATCAGAGTGCACCAATTCAAGGAACTATGTCTTTCTTGAAAGAGGGTAAGACTTAAAGGAAACTTTATTTTGTTTACCAGCCTAATAGTGCTCACACTTTTCTAATTTAGTACTTTTGAAATTTGACAATAATTTCTTCTTGGCTAGAACATTAAGTCATTTTTCGCTGATGTGGCTAAGCCTCTTGTGCCATAATGTTGAAGAGTCATCGCTCTCAACCGCATTCACCATATCAACACAAGTAGAAGCCGTAGTCTAGTATAGACCACGATGTTTGTTACCACGAGCCACAACCAATGAACCCTTAATGAGTTTTCATTTTCCATCACCGTTGGTACTAACATATCCTTCATCATCCAAAACACCAACATAAATCAGATACAGACGAACATCAGGAGTGTGTTTCACATTGTTCAAAACTAGTTTAGTTCCAACACTAGTTTCCAAACAAATTGTACCAATACCAATCACCCTAGAAACAATCTCATTACCCATACTCAAGGTTCCAAAATCACCGGGAGTATAGAAAGAGAAAAAATCCTTCCTTGATGTCACGTGAGATGCGGCACCAGTGTCCACAACCCAGCTTGACTCATCACAAGAAATATTTATCATATCCGCATCAAGAACGGTAACAAGATCTTCGGTGGTGACGGTGGCTAGACAATTTTCATTGCCATCTTCTTTAGTTTCCTCTTTTTTTTTGTTCTCCCTCTTCAACTTCCTGCAGAACTTCTTTGTGTGCCCTTTCATACCACAATGAAAGCACTCAATATCCCTAAGTCTGCCTCTGGATTTTCTCCTATTTTGAGAACCACGAGTTTTGTTTCTCCCCTGGAGCCAATTATCAGGACATCGAACGAAGAAGAACCTTGAGTTTTTCTTCTCATTTCTTCGTTCAAGACACTACTTTTGGTGGAATCCATAGAGATCACGCCATCTGAAGCAGAATTTGACAATGAAGTTCTGAAGTTCTAAATGTTTCCCAAGAGTCTGGTAGGAAGCCAAGTAGAAGCAAGCCTTGAATTTCTTCATCAAATTTGATGCCCATAACAGATAACTGGTTCATGATCCCTTGAAAATTATTCAGATGGTTTGTCATCGGAGAACCATTATGATATTTTAAACTCAACATCTGCTTTATTAAGAACATTTTATTGTTGCCAGTTTTCCGAGCATACAAACTTTCAAGATGCTCCCATAGGGTTCGAACATGTGTCTCCCCAGAAATATGGTTCAATACATTATCGTCAACCCATTGCCTAATGAATCCACAAACCTGTCTATGCAACATATTCCACTCTTCATCTGTTTTATTATCAGGTTTGGTAAAGACTGGTTGATAAAACTTCTTGACATAAAACAGATCTTCCATTTCCCCCTTTCAAATGGCATAATTAACATCATTCAAAGTAACCATTCTACTTGTGTTGGCTTCCATCGTTTCCCCTAAAAAATATAGTTATTGCAAACCAAAGTAAATCTTTTCTGATGTGGAAGTTCATACTGTGCTGCAACCACAGAGCATACTCAGATAAAACATTGGCTCTGATACCAATTTGTTGGGAAAACGCAGACTTACACAAGTATATATATATGGTCAAAGTGATGGAAATAAAATGGAAAAATAATGACACCAAGATTTTACGTAGAAACCTTTCTAAATAAGGGAAAAACCACGGGCTAAGAGGAGCAACTGATATCACTATAGTAAGGAATTTTACACTGTTTAGTCACGAATATAATACTCAAAGTGATTACTACACACTCAAAAGGAATAACACTCTTTTGATTTCCACCTTACTAAAATATCGCTCACACTCGATTTTTTCTTCACAGACTATTTTTCTTGTATAGTCTATGGATTACCTCACTTTGCTCTCAAAATGGTTTTTTCTCTCTATCTTGGTGTGTTCAACAAATGAGCAAGAATGCTCTATTTATATAAGGAGAAAACCATACCTATGTTACTCTTGACATAGACAAATGTAACAAATTTCAAAGGTAGGTTACAAATTTTATCAATTTGCCAACCACCAAATCTTTTATTTTCAACTCATATTTGTTGTCACTATTCTTTTTTAACAAGTGCTTGTAGCAATTGAGTAGCAAAAATTGACTAATGTAAAAACATGGGATGGACCTCACACATAACCAGAAGCAAAAGCTTCTTAAATCCCCCAAATTATGACTATTTGAAACAAATTGAATCAAACAAAAATAATATGGTGAAATGAGGAAATCAAAGTGAAGCATGCAAATCAAACAATAAAACTTAGATATAGCTGAAACTAGAGAATAAGGAACTTACAATTACAGGGCATAATCAAAGCAGCACTGGAAATGAAGTTGACAACTAATACTCAGATCACTTAAGTTTAACTACTTCCACTCAGGATTTCAATTGCGATTGTGTATACTACAGATAAATCTCCATAACCAGAAGCAAAAGCTTCTTAAATCCACAAATTATGACTACTTTGAAAGTTGAAACAAATCGAATCAAACAAAAAAATACAGTGAAATGTGACTCTTCGGGTGGCCCAGTGGTTTGAGCTTGGGACTTCCATGTTGAAGGTCTCAAGTTCGAAACCCCTTGCCAGCGAAAGCAAGGGGTTTGCCTTCTGGGTCGAGCTCGTCGCACCAGGCTTGCCTAGTGCGGGTTACCTCTCATATGTGGTTTGCGAGCTATTGCATAGGAGCGGGAGTTTTACCCTGTGTGCACCCAAAGGGTAGCGGCTGCGGGTTTCCCTTGTCATAAAAAAAAAAATACAGTGAAATGTAAAAATCAAAGCGAAGCCTGCAAATCAAAACACAGAAAAACTAGATTTAGTTGAAACTAGAGAAGAAGGAACTTACAATTTCAAGGCATAATCAAAGCAGCACTAGAAGAAAAGTTGAAGGAATTGGGGAAGGTAACAACTACAAGTGAGTGTAAGAAATTTGCCGCGCTAGGGAGAATGACCGAAAATCGAAATGATCCTTTTATGTTTAAAATTTGAAATGAATTGAATTTATTTTTCAAAAATAAATGTTCTTCTCTTTTTAAGATGTTCTTCTAATTTCAATTTGGCGAAGTCTGATTTTAATTTGGCAAAGAGTTCAAAAAAACAATTGAATTATGTGACTTTAAATTAAAGGCATGTGTAATTTGTCAATATATATTTTGATCTTGTGATTTAAAATATATCATATGAAAAGTTAAAATTAAAGAGTTGTCAAAAAATATATATTCATTTTAAAACAGACCAACAAAAAATAAGACAAACAAATAAAAAATAAAAAATTCAATGCATAAAGAGATCAAAAGTACACAATGTATAGTAGGTTCTTGAAGATTAAATAAGTTGAGCTATATATCAAAAGCAACAACAATAATATACCTATATTTTCAGAAGTGAGGTTTAGAGATGATGATAATGATGTATATGCAGATTTTATTCCTACTTTATGTATATAGAGAGGTTTCTGAAGATATACTCTCAGCACATGTATAATAGATTAAAGCATACGAGAGAAGGAAGTACGATAATAAAAATACTAGAGAAAATAATATTAACACGACAAATAATATGAAAATTGAAACAAAGCAAGTAGCAAATAAAGGAAGTAGCAAGTACCAAGTACCAATGCAATTAAAGAATAAAATAATAGAGGAATAGTAATAAAAGAACTGACAGAAAACTATACAACTCTAGATTATCTATTACCCCTTCAACAATCTCGTCCTCCATATACTTCTATTTAAAGCCCACTATTGTTAGCCTCTCATACTTTTGTGCATATCATCTTTTCAAGAGCTTCCGGCCTTGCCCTCTTAGGATATTTATTGATACTATATGCGTACCTATTCAAGAAGTGGCTTTGGATCCTCCTACTAAGAAACATTTTCAAGAGCTTTCAAAAGCTTTTTGTATGAAGTTTACCTGGTCAATAAGAGGAAGGTACTTTCAATGAGAAGAGTATTAGAGAGCCAGGAGTGGAATCAGAAATCAATGCTAGCTCCATTTCGAATTCGACATTTTTAACCCTTAAGTATTAATGAAATTGCCAGAAAATAGAACAGATTTCACTCTGAGTCCTGACAACCAGGTTTGGAAGTAGCAAACCATAGGAGCTTTCCAATAGTTTCTTTTGAAAAAAACAGTCCAAAGTATGACTCCCCCTTATTGACCAGGTCAACTCCTTTACTAGTTATTTCTCCAAAATCATAGATGTAGTGAATCAAATTCATAACCTTAAGATTGGAAGTGAAGGACACTTATCATTCGAGCAACTCCATCTACTGCAAAGTCTACTCCCGAGTCGTTTCAATTTTTTTAATTCCTAATCCCATCACTTTATATCCTACACATTTTAAGATCCTTATTTCCACAATTTTTATCTTCTGAAAGTACAAGTTCTTGAAACTGTAAAGCGAAGAACCAAAAAGTACCAACAATAACATCCAGTGAATTTTTTTTTTTTGGAGAAGCTTATTGAAACATCTAGATATTCATGGTTGGTGGTGGTTGATTTTTCAAATTCTCTTTATTTGGTATAGACAATTCCATTTAAGAGTATATAAAAAAAAACTATATTTACATCACTATACTAAAAAAGTCTAATAAATATGAATTTTTATCACTAATCTCTCATAAAATAGCTTGTAATTAACAATTTTGTTTAATGATTCATGGACGTGATTCATGCCAAATATAATTGATGACGAATTTTACTATTGAAATAGAAAATTTATCTATCACTAATTTCAAATTATTATTTTTAATAATGTTGCTACATATATAAAAGGCACTATCTTAGCTCTTTGAACATCTAGAAGTACAATCTTTTCAAGAAAGGAAAAAAATATATATCACAGGCATTTTACACGTTTCGTTTTTTCTATACTTTGACAAAATCAAACTTGTTAATTAGTTAAAAGTGACAAACAATTTATATTGCTAAACGATAGATCAAAGTTACTGTTAATTCTATTTAACAATAGAAAACTATTGTTAATTCTACGTAATAATGAATTAATGGTTAGAATTTAACAACAATATATAACATACTACTGTGATTCCACTGAATTTTTTAAAAGAGTATAGTATATCAGTATATGTACATATTATTTCTATCTTATATGAGATAGAAAAATTATTTCCAATAAACTTTTGATAAACTACTATTTAATGCGGATAATTTTTTAATTTGAAATTAAAAAATTAGGACCTGGACTGAAATGTTTAAACTTTGAAGAATCAAAGTTTTATTTGTTTTGTCTGCGCAAAAGATAACTATTCTTACCCTCAATCTTTGACTTAAAAGTGATTTAAAAAAAAGAGCCATATTTTCTTATAACTCAATCATTAATGTTATATATACACAATGACAAAATTTGGAAATTTAGTTAAAGAATGTTCAAATACATATAATTTTTTAAAAACATATATTTTATATTTTTTTAATATAATATGATATTATTTTTCAACAAAGGGTGGTCAACTGGTCATCCTTTAAAAGCATATATATTTTATATTTTTTTAATATAATATAATATTATTTTTCAATGAAGGGTGCTCAACTGATCATCCTTCATCAAGTGTCATGTCAATAATATATATATACTAGATAATGAAAGGCCCATAACGGGCCCAATATTACAATCTTATATATGTTTATAATAGAAATTTGATTAATTTTTTAAAAGAAAAAATATTATGGTATTTCAAATAAACATGATAGGAAATAACAATAAAACATAATAGGTGTTGAACAAGCAAAAATAATAACCTACTTGATGAAAATTAGAATGAATCATCTCATTGATCAAAGGATGCAAAAAAGTTATGACTTTGTGTCTTATCTTAATATTTATTAAAATTAGGATAACAATTTAGTATAGTAAAGAAATAATTTTTTCTAAAGTAATTAATTTACATGATGAATAAATGTTTTACATTCAAATAAAGAGAATTTAAAAATATTAACAAAAGTTGATATAATATATACTGCAGTAATTTAACATGAGGTAGTTAATATAATAATTTATATAACTTGCTTAAAGTGATTTTAACTGATGATAAAATAATAGTAATAAATAAATATATGTTTCTCAATAAATTATATAACGACATATATGTTACGTGAAGTTTTGAGATTTTACATAAAAAATAAATCAAGTAAATTGGATACTTCAAATATTATCTTTACAATCCCAAATAAAAAAAGCAACACCATGAAATTGAAAAGTCTGAAGAGAACCAAAGGAAAGGACATAACATGCTCTGAAATTGTTGGAAATTTTATTCTTGAAGAGCTTGCTCATTGGTTGCATTCCTTTTGAATTAGGCATTTTGAAAAAAACAATTGTGATTAATATTGGATTTAACATGTTAACTAATTCATTAGGGTGTTTGAAAAGTGTGGAGCAGTTGAATTTTGCTGAAAATGGGCCATATGGACAAGTCCCAGAAGTGAAGTGTCTACTAAGAAATATTGAACTTTAATTTTGTCTTATAATTATTTTCCAAAAGTAGGATCATTATATAGAGAATTGATAAAATATGAAGTTCTTAATGTTGAAAAAAATTACATTATTGATCTTCCTAATAAGAGATCTATACCGGAGTGTATAATATTTAGGACGCAAATTAGAAATAAAGGGCGAGAAATTTATTGGTATAAGACATGAGAGGGAAGAGAATTGAGGAGCGAATGAAATGAAGAATGAGTTAATGTCTATTTATTTGTATCATATACTTAGTTCTAGAAAAATCTTATAAATTATAGTTTCTAGAAAAGTCATGTAACTTGTGGAGGAAATTTACCCACTTCAAAAAAATATTTTGCCAAGTTTAAAAATACAATTTATAAATTTTTTAAATGAAATATACATGAAATGATCATATTACCTTGATTGTCCTCAACTTCACATTTCTATATAATAGAAAAATATCAAATTTTGATCCAACTACTTCAAATTTAAATCAAACTTACATCAGTTCACATATTTAGGTTAATATGTATGAAATCAAGTAAAAGTAAAAACTTGATTAAAGTAAGCATTTTTAGTAAGCATAATGAATATAATAAATATTAGGAATTAATTAAGAGATAAGTTTCAAAAACACACCTAAACTATACCCTTTTTTGAGTTTCATACCTAAACTATTGAGAGTGTGAGTTTCATACCTAAACTATCAATTTTTAGTTTGAGAAACATACCTCTCTCTTTTATACCACTCTCATCATGGTGTGTATAATACACTCTCTCTTTTATTTTAAAAAATTGCCACATCCACTCCACATGGACAAAACATTCAACCTTGACAAAAATTAAATAAATTATTAGTATTAGTTAAAATTTAAAATTTAAAAATTATTATCCAAACAAATAATATTTTTTTTATAAAATAAAATGTAAAATATTTTTCTTACCCCACACCATCACTTCCTCTCACCCCCACCCCCAACCATTTTTTTAAGTTTTTTTTTTGGTTAA